>CM068751.1:20344837-20382770 GCA_035084275.1 Hydrolagus colliei | reverse complement strand
TCGTACGTAATTCAAAACTATTGATTTTTTAACCTCCAATGCTTCGCTTGCTAAGTATCTTATCTTTTCAAACTTCCTAATCAATTTTGCATGTAACATCCTGCATCCGAATGAATGCCACTGTATCATTTCCTTCCTTTCTTCCTTGCTCTACTCAAAATTGCCGCAAAATACCCACAAAATACCCAGTCATTCGACTTGACTGAGCGTGCTAGACAGGCAGACTAGTCGACTGTCATTACTTGTTGCTAGAGAGCCGAATTGCATTCAGGAGAGGAGACGGATAGTGGGGGGTGTGGGGGAGGGGGGGGGGGGGGGGGCGAATTTGAAGTGGAAGGTAAGAATTTGTGTTTCTGTAGCAAAAATCTAGACTAACACTATTGATATTTCTCTGGACTAGGTGGCTAATCAGATGTTCCCCGTTTGGACGTACTCTTTTTTGGCGCTGTTGATCCCGGTGCTCCTGACGACGGACTATTTGCGATATAAACCTGTCATTGTTCTTCAAGGATTTGCCCTGGTCGTTAATTATGTTTTGCTGCTGTTCGCGAAAAGCATGTCGGCCATGCTGTACCTGCAAGTCAATAACGGTCTTGCGTCGGCGACAGAGGTCGGCTACTTTTCTTACATTTACAGCGTCGTGAGGCCCGCGCACTACCGGAAAGTGACCAGTTATTGCCGGAGCGTCACTTTGGTTGCCTACATGGTGGGCTCCGCCATGGCCCAACTCTTGGTCTCTCTCGGAGATACCTCGTATTTCTATCTCAATGCCGTCTCACTGGCGGCCGCGTCCCTCGCCTTTCTGACCTCGTTTATCCTGCCCGTGCCCGGCAAGTTTATATTCTTCCACGCCGTAGATCAACCCTCCGCCGCGAGAGCAAAGTCCGCATCGTCCAGCGACTTGCAGATCACCACGGTCGTCAAGGGAAACCCGGGGAACGCTGTCCCCGAAGGATTCGAGCCAGACGTTAACAAGTCCGTCAAGGCAGAAGGCAAACCTGTGTTTTTGAGGGTACTAACGCAGCTGTGGTATGATTTTAAGGTGTGCTATTCCTCCAACACTCTGATCTGCTGGTCTTTCTGGTGGGCCATGTCTACTTGTGGCTACTATCAAGTTTTCAACTATGTGCAAGTGCTGTGGAACAATATCGAGCCGTCTACAAACTCATCGGTGTACAACGGGGCTGTGGAGGCAGCAACAACATTCGTGGGTGGGTGAGCTTTTTGGTTGGTGTTCAGTTTTATTTCTCTTTTGAGCATCAGAGACGTCTCTCCTCCCGTTTAGCTAACCCCGGGAGAATATGATACTGTAGTAATCTTTGCGTTTTGATATAGCGCGTTTCACATCTTCTAGACGTCTCAAAGCGCTTCACAGAGTATATTGTGAAGTGGATTGACTGTATATTTGTGGGCGAAATGTGGCGGGGATCCAGGCTGGTGAGGGCGAAACCTTGGGCAAGTTTCCTTACTCCACCACACGCCTAATAATAATACACAAAAAAAAACCTAGAATAAATTTCAATCATTTCAATCCAAGGCTGTTTGTGGAGGACGCTGCTGTGCGCAATTAGCTGCCGCGTTTTGCGCACAAATATACAGTCAGTTCCCTTGACAGTACATTCTGTGAAGCGCTTTGAGACGTCTAGAAGACGTGAAAAGCGCTATATCAAATGCAAGGATTATTATTATTATTATTATTGTGAGTGTAACGCTCTTAATGCAGAGTGTACTGCAATGTATTGAACTTCCACTTTTGCTTGTTTGGGCAACCGGTCGGGAGGGTGGGCAGCTTTGCTCTTGGAATTTCTTTGTTCGGTTTAAAAAGGCCGCGATCTGGACCCGAAGTCGACGGTTCAAAATGTGCGAAGATTACAGTTTAGAAATCCAATTGGTATTCACTTTCTCTTTGGCTTCTGGTTCCCTCCACTGGCCACTTCACGTAATAACGCAAGCCAAGCACGGCGATGGTTTTCTTTGCTTCTTCTTCTTCTTCTTCTCCTCACAATTCAACGAGGATCGGCCAGCACAGGTCACTCTCTTAGAGTGACGTAATAATGAACGTCGCGACGTTGAATGAATGTATGTTTCCCCCCCCTCCTTATGCATCAGCGACGTAATGACGAAACAGGTTGACCGAAAGGCAACGTTAAGCGAGGTCTAACCTGTTTTATTTTGGCGCCTGACTCATGACTCATTTGTTCCCTGTTTTCTAGGTGCTGTCATGTCCTTTGGTGTGGGGTATGTAACCCTGGATTGGGCCGTCTGGGGAGAACTGGCTCTGGGCTTCTTCTCTGGAATCAGCAGTATTTCTCTGTTTATTATGAATTTCACCGACAACATCTTGGTTTGCTACACGGGTTACATGATATTCAAAGCCTCTTACATGCTTCTTATTACCATTGCCACGTTAGTGTTTCCTTTAAAATTATATTTCTTCTCCGAATTTTTTATTTTTACGTTTCCTCTCCTATGGGAAGTCCTCAAAGGACAAGTGTAATTTTGTCGCTGTTGTTGTTGTTGTTGTTGTTGTCAAACTCAGACCTCTCTGCCAGTGTTGACTGTTTACGGTACAAATCTTTTTACACCTATAAAGAAGTCACACAAAAAAACACTCTTTTTTAATAATAATTTGTCTTTCTTTTTGTCCATATTGAGGACGTCCTCCCGACGTGAAAGTGCTGTAGAAGTTTAATTTTGTTGTTGTATTGCTATAATGTTGATCTCTCCTCACGCATTCTACCAATTCTACTCTCACTGTGTCGAAATTCAGATTCAGTGCACCAGCTCTTAATCTTCAACTCATTCTTTCCTGCGACCTCAGAACTGTGAAACTCTTTGCCTTGTACAGGGTTACATAGCGATAACGGCACGTAAACAGCTCATGCCGTTGTTTTATATTCCACACACTCGTTCCCTTCTCCTACATAACCTCTTATTTCCTTCACCCTCATCTATGGATCAGGTTTTCTCTTAAATATAATGACGACATTTCCTTCAACCACAGCTTCTGGCAGCGAGTTCCACGTTTTCATTATGCAGTAATTTGTATGAAGTTGTTTATGCTAAACTCCCTATTAGATCTACCCTCAGCTATCTGACACTTATGACAGATTAATTATGACAATAATCCCCCAGATTCAATCAGTCGTGGCTTATATTTGGGATATTGCTGTGTGCAAATTAGCTGCCATGTTTGCATACAGGATTTAAATCCTGTGTGGTACAGTACTTTGAGATGTCTCGACCACACAAGGTGCTACTGTATATCAAATGCAAGAATTTTATTACTTAACGGTTCGTGCATTGTGGACATTTAATTAGATTAATCTG
The DNA here is from genome assembly GCA_035084275.1 of Hydrolagus colliei. Taxonomy (NCBI): domain Eukaryota; kingdom Metazoa; phylum Chordata; class Chondrichthyes; order Chimaeriformes; family Chimaeridae; genus Hydrolagus; species Hydrolagus colliei. The sequence continues at coordinate 20,379,440 of CM068751.1, read as the reverse complement.
ATGAAATATGAAGCCGGTTCTCGGTCACGTCTAGTTGTAAATCGCAAGAAGATAAATCATTTCCTGAACCGTGATTTCCAAAAGGAACATTTCCAAAGACCGATAAAACATTCTTGAAAAGTTACGGGCGAGTCTACTCAATAGTTCTAAAATTAATAATACTTGGCAAGTCACATGCCAGTAATTTACCAATCCCTTCACTTTGTTTTACCTGATGGGATTTATCATTAAAAACGGAATGTTTTCGACTGAAGATATAGTGATGTTTCTAATTGATTGATTCTCAGATTCCAGATTGCATCGAACCTGCAAATTCAACGCTATGCTTTAATGTTTGGAATCAACACTTGTTTAGCGCTCATACTGCAGACTATCCTGACTGTTATTGTAGTGGATTCCAGAGGCCTGGGACTTGACATTATCATCCAGGTAAGATTCTTTTCACCTTCCTCCCAGCATGGTTTGGGAATCCTTTTTGAGCTTTGAATAGCGAGGGTCAGAAATTTCCAATTATTCGTTGATTTGGAGCCAAGTTACCTTCCAATCCTGAAAAGGTTGAAAAGAAAGTACTCGTAAATTTACCCTGGCTGTGTTTTTTCCCTTTCCATTTCCACTGAAAAGTTCAAATAATAGATCAATCTTAGATCCTAATCCTCAAAATAAATTATTTCGGGTGCAAAACTTTGGAAAGGATTTCAAAAGTGTATAAATCACAATTTAGTTCTAATAGCTTGCTTTCATCCACGTCACCTGTGCCTCTCCTCACATTGAAGGCTTTGATTACATCCCCTCTCAATCTTCTGCAAGCTTTGCCTCAGAATTTTGAGCTAAATGTAAGATAGATGCTAAATGGATCCCCATCACAAGCCGTGTATACCAAACAGGAACCCATCTCCTCTGCCTCTCCAATATAGTTTTGATGGCTCAACGCTAACAACAGCATAGAATTTTAAATCTAGCTCAAGCAGTCAATTATACAAAGTCAGAATAATTTAATAACAATCCCTCCAAAAAAAAAAAAAAAAAAAATTGGGGGAGGGGGAACGCTGCTGTGCGCAATTGGCTGCCACGTTTCAACCACAAATATACAGTCAATTCACTTTACAGTATATTCTTTGAAGCGCTTTGAGACGTCTGGAAGACGTGAAAAGTGGTATTTCAAATAAAAGGATTATTATTATTATAAAGTTTCATTGAGGTACAATCTTGTTCTTGAGCAGCTTTGTTTGTTGATGAGTTTTTTCAATTTGTCGCTATCAGGGAGAAGTTAATAAACACACTCAAATATTTTTCCTTCTCTATCTCTGCTGACGGACACCGGCCTTTTCGTACGTTTTGCTGTTTCTTGTTCCAATATATATTTACTGTATCTTGTAGTTAAATACTTTAGAATCCATCTCTGTCAATTCTTGGCTTATCTGGTTGTCCATAAATAGGGAAGGTTTTGAATGGTGTTTGGAATAAGTGGGCTCAATAGTCCCCTTCTTGTGTTCCATTCTTATTTGCGTTCTGATCTGTAAACCTGATTGAAGTTTTGACAGTCAGTGAAAGAGGAAACTTTAACGTCATTTATCTGGGTTTAACTTTAAACGCTCTTCGCACTTCAAATAGTTCTGTAATCGCTAACCAAAAAAATGTGTTGTTGGGGATTCCATTTTTACTGCCTAAACATTACAGTCAATACCACTTGACAATATTACGTGAAGTTCTATTATCAAACACTTAGGCGCTATATCAAATGCAAGTATATATTAATATCATCATTTGTTGATTGCAAATCCAGAGATTGTGACCAGTGCTTGTCTGATTTGTTCCAGTTCCTCGTGTATGGATGTTACTATGCTGCACTTTCTGGAATATTCCTGATAAGGGGGGTGTATACCCTCGGTCAATTCAAGTTGAAAAAATCTCCAAATATCCACTTGTCATTGTCCGAGCGGTGAACAGACGAACCCACTTGTGTAAAAAGCTGAACCCGCTGAAAACAGGACCGCCAGGATCACAAGGAACATTCAGGCTTTTTTTTGAGAAAGTCGGAATAAGTTGACAAAATTGACAAAGTTGACAAAATAAGTTGACAAAATAGTTTCTGGACTTAGTACATCTGCACAAAGGAGAAAAATCAAGTGTTATATATATATATATATATATATATATATATGAATGAATTGTAGTTTGGATACTCTTAAAGAATGGTGATGGGTTTTCACATGTGTCAAGCAATCAGCTGACCTCCCCCCCCCACAACCCCCCCCCACCACCCAAATTTTTTTTAATGAATTGTGTAAAAGTGATCAGTAGTTATCGGTGAAAAGTTACCCAGTTCACTTTGACTCTGGTACTAGAATTAGTGTTTACCTCAGCAAACAATAAAGGAGGTTACTTTGATTTACTTTGTCAGCACTGCAGACTGATGTATTCCTGGCTACTTAGCCATTAGATTTTCACAGCCTCGGTCATATTCCCCAAGTCTTTGCAATAGCAGGCAAATGCTGAAAGGACGTGTGATACAATACATCCTATAATTAGATTGCCGAATAAATCTTGAGTGCCTGACTCCCTCCCGAGTGAATTAGGATCATCACGCATGGAGCCAACATAAGTCTTTATAGCAAGAGTGAGGGAAGTTTTCCCCTGAGGGGTAATAATTAAGTGAAGTGAGGATTCTATATTTTGAATAACAATAATAATCCTTGCATTTGATATGGCGCTTTCCACGTCTTCTAGAATGTGTCTCAAAGCGTTTCACAGAATATACTGTAAAATGAATTGTTATTTTTTCCAGGTACTGAAAACAAACTGAATTCTGATGTGTTTTCTCTGTTCCTTGGTACTACATACTATTTAAATATAGCCAATTACAGAATTGAACTGGAAGAGGGTTCATCAAAGCCACAACATGTGTACAGGGTTGAAGGAGTGTGGGGATAGAGCGGGTTTGAATGATGTGCTGGTGCAAACTCAATGGACCTAATGACCTCATGTAAATTTCTATGACACAAAAACTGGAGGTGTAGTAAATTCAGCTCTAAGCCATTATCGGTTGCCCCCAATGAAATGATGTAAAACAAAAAACAAATTACTCCAGATGCTGTAAATCTGAAACAAAAAAACAGAAATGGCTGAGAGTACTTAGCAGGTCAGGACAGCATCTTTGGAGAGAGAGAGAGAGAGAGAGGAAAAGTGAGTCAATGTTTCGGGTCCACGACCCTTCTTCAGAACTGGCAGAGGGTTTATTTGCCAAATTCTTTACCCAAAGAGCTGTAGATGCTCAGTCCTTGAAAATATTCAAGACTGAGATTGATAGATTTCTTGTGGATAAAGGGATATGGGGATAAGGCAGGTAGGTGGAGTTAGAATAGATCAGCCATGATCTTATTGAATGGTGGAGCAGGCTCGAGGGGCCGAATGGCCTACTCCTGCTCCTAATTCTTTTTGTTCTGACCTGCTGAGTGAGTGTTCCCAGCCATTTCTGTTTTTTGTTTGAAATGATAAGAGTTTTATCAAAAGCATTTGAGAAGAACTGTGTTGGTTTTGCTAAAAAGGTATATTTTTTGGAAGTGGTGTAAAATGAGGATCAAACCCCCCCACCCTGAAAAAAACAAATGAACACAAATGCTTGTTGCCAACATTTCTTTACGTATTTTCCGGGAGACACTGGCGACAGTTTAGCTTTGGCGAAAAAAATGCTTGAATGCAAAAATCACACTTTGACTTGTCCTGCGTCATTCCATCGGTCGACATTGTTCTACTTTGGTGCAAATGCCAATCGTAGTGATCGACCTGGAGTCCCACCATCGTGGAGATGAATAATACCACCGCAATCATTGCAAATTATGCGTCTCCTTGACAATACCGGATAATTAGTATTATTAACATGTCAATAGGAACAAAATAGAAAAACAAAAAAGTGCTATCGTAACAGGTTGGTACTGTAATACTTCACTTCCTCTCAATTTGGTTTCACTCAGGGGTCGTCTCATTTACAGGAACTTGTGTGTTTGGAGGGATGGTTAGGCTTGATTGGGTCAAGGGCTGCCAAGGTAAACCCGGACAAATAATGGGCTTTGGCGTTGGAAGGCCTGTGTGCTGGTGGTGTGGGAAACCAGTCGTTTGTGGAGGACTATCAGCGATAGGAATTTTGACCTCTTGTTCTTGCGGTCCAGGTACAATAGATACACCTCTGATTGCCCCCATTCCTGGGATTAGAGTGAATCTCTTGAAACAGAAAAGAAAAGGAGAATAAATACATTCACAATCCTTCTAATGCAACTGCGATTTTATAACAGAATAAGTTTGGCGTCTGGTTGATTTGATAACCTTCAGGGACAAAAGAAGTTTTGCAGAAATACACTTTTACTTAACAGTTGGAAAAATAAATTTCGCCCAGAAATTAATTAATCAAATGCAAGGATTATTATTATTATGTCAGTTTTATTAAAAGTCTGAAACTTCTTTGGCTCGATTGTTTGGCTTCCAAGCTACTAATATTGCTGACATGCAAACAGTAATGGAGGTGGTGAGTTACTGCGCTTTGTGTTGCCAAAGTGATGACTACTTTGTTCCTGGCTGGCTGACAAAATAGGACTTTCAAAGCCTCAGTCATACCCCTGAGTAGACTCATTCTTAAAATAGTTGCACCCTCTTAGATAATACAATTGTCCAATGTTACAGTATATAAGAAAAGAGTAAATCACCTTTATTGGGGATTCTATGTGAGATATTTCATCGCCACAAGATACATGTTGGGTGTGACTAGGCTTCCCACTCTCAACACGCCAAGTCAAGTTACAATACCACTGTGAAAATAGAAGGAATTATCTGAAAACTTATAAAGTCAGTTAAAAAAAACTCAGCCGCGAAATCTGTGGAGTTTTAACGTACAAATGTCTTATCGCTTGTTGCTTTTTTGGAAAGTATCTCTAACATCAGGACCGTGCTTATACCCAGGCTTTACTAAATCCGCTTGGTTCACAACAGCAGGTATCTCAAAGCTCCCTCTTTCCAAAGGCACGTTACATTCTGTATTCACAGTGTGCGAAGACAGTAACCAACCTACCAAAATAATGACAGTATCTGAAGCGTGTGTGTGTACAGGTTCGCCCACTGTGCAGTAGTCAACAGTAAGAGCAGTGTGTAAAGCTGTTTCTGTGGGTACTCACTTTCTTGGGACTATCCCGTTGCAGAGGGCAGTCTTCTGGTGTGATGGTGGAATTTTTGAGGCACCCAGTTTCGTTGACAGAAAACAATATCTTGAATTGATATACAACCACCACCTAATCATTTTAAAAGTAAAATTACAAGTTAGAAGATAGCCTCATCTAGAGAATTATTCACTACAAAACATTGTGGTCGGTTTTCTTCAAAGTAAATGGGAGGTTACTTTGCCTGGCCTTTCTGGGAACCAAGGCTCCAATCCAGCCAAGATACATGAATGAAATAAATAGGCGCGGTCAAAGAGAAAGGTCTTCAGCTGTGACCTGAGACCTGGGAAGAGAGGGGGCGAGGCGAAGGGAGTGGGGGAGGGAGTTCCAGAGTCTTGGGGCGCAGTGGCTGAAGGCACGGCCGCCGAGCGGAGGATTCGGGGGGACATGGAGGAGGCCAGACCCAGAGGAGCGAAGGCAACGGGTACTGTTTTGAGGAGAGAGGAGATCAGAGAGTTAGGTGGGGTGCAAAGGAGTGGAGGGATTTGGAGACAAGGGTGAGGATTTTGAAATCGATCCCCTCCGGGACAGAGCCAGTGAAGCCTGGCGAGGACTAACTGGGGTAATGGGGGGGAGCGGAGTTTGGCGTGGGTGAGAATGCGGGCGGCAGAGTTTTCAATGAGTTGAACTTTATGGTTTGTGATGGAGGGGAGACTGGCGAGGAGGGTGTTGCGATAGTCCAGCCGAGAGGTGACAAAGGCACGATACCAGGGCTTCAAACAGCTTTTGGGGGGAGATATTGCCGGAGACAGTGGAAAGAAGCGGAGGCAAGTTGTTGACAGAATGTACTTTACTCAGTATACGACAGTGCTGTGCATTTTTCCTGCGAGTGGGCTGCGTATCTACGGGTTTAATCAGAACAAAAACCATCCGAACATTGTTATTAAGAGAACCAAACTTATCTATCTACAGGTGTGTAAAGCAAAGTCTGACCTCTTTCGAAACTGAGTATATCGTATCAGCAGCGAAAAGATAAGGGGAGTTAGTCTTGCTGTTGATCTTTGCCATAGTGGAACGTAACTGCTCTTGTACCTCAGGGTCATCGTGTGATAGCTTTGTCGGTGCCTCAGTCGTAGCTGTTTTTGGTCCAATTTGTGAACTTTTAACTGGAAAACAAAAATGATGAGCAATTAGTGCATAATAATTGTAATCCTGTAATCATGTAGTACAATGTAGTCCCTTTCACTTTGGGAGGATGTATCGAAGTGCTTCACTGGTCCTACTATGTGAAGTGTGTGTAGCTCCTGTAGCTCAGTGGTTAGAGCCACTCGCTCGCCTTACAAGCGTGAGACCCTGTGTTCGAATCCAGGCAGGTCAGGGCAAAACATTGGGCAAGTTTCCTTACTCCACACACACACACACACACACACACACACACACACACACACACACACACCTAATAATAATCCCTCCCCCCCAAAAAAAAAAACAATAATAAAAATCGGTCATTTCAATCCACGGCTGTTTGTGGGGGGGGAACGCTGCTGTGCGCAATTGGCTGCCGCGTTTCACCCACAAATATATATACAGTCACTTCACTTCTCACAGTCTATACTGTGAAGCGCTTTGAGACGTCAATAAGATGTGAAAAGCCGCGATATCAAATGCAAGGATTATTATTATTATAGTGACTTTGTATTGCAGGCGAATGTTGCAGCTAATGTATGTACAGCAATGTCCCACAAACAAGCAAATCCTGAGTCGAAAGACCAATTTTATTTGGGGGGGTATCGTGGACAGTGAGGGCAGGTCGATGAAATCAGAGAGGTAGGAAAGATCTTGAATTCTATCCTCTGAGGGTTGGTTGGTGACACAGTGGAACGGATCGAGGGTGGGGGGACGGGGGGGGGGGTGATAGGGCCCGTGGAGCTTGACGAGGGAAAGGAAACGAGCTGCGGAGTTTTGGTTGATCTGCAGCTCGTGGAGGGAGAAGTTGGAGAAGCCGACAAGGAGGGAGTCGCCGTAGTTGAGCCTCGAGGTGACAAACGCATGTGCGAGGGTTTGTGTAGCCTGAGGGGTGAGGCAGTGGCGGGGTCAGTCTTGCTGACGTTCAGCTGTAGAAAGTTGCCCCACTTCCAGGACTTGATGTCTGACAGGCAGTCTGTCAGGACGCCAGTAGTCCTGGAATCGAGGGCGTACTAATAATAATAATCCTGGCATTTGATGTAGCGGCTTTTCACGTCTTCTAGGCCGTGTCTCAAAGCGCTTCACAGGATATACTGTAAAGTGAAGTGACTGTATATATATTTGTGGGTCAAACGCGGCAGCCAATTGTGCACAGCAGCGTCCCCCCCCCCCCCCCACACACAAACAGTCATGGATTGAAAATGACCATTTTTATTATTGTGTTTTCAAGAAGGAACAGAGAGTCAATTTTATTATTTTTTTCTGGATTATTATTAAGCGTGTGGAATAAGGAAACTTGTCTCAGGTTTTGCCCCCACCCCCCCCCCCCCACCTCCCACCCCTGCCCCCCCCCCCCCCCCACCTGGATTTGAACTAGGATAGGCAGAAAGATAGGGATGAAAGCACATGAGGTGAAGTGGGAAGTGAAAACAGTTAAGAATTACAGTATAACCAGCTACTATTGACTAAAACTAGAAGCTGATTCCTGGTGTAAATATTACCACAAAATGTGTACTTGTTACTCCCAAGACCAATGCCACTCACCAGATTCGTTGGTGCAGTTGTACGATATCACTTCCGCAACTGTGCTCGTGTTATGGACGTATACATTAGATTTACAATGAGCATGAATCTGAAAATAAACAAGAGGAAAAGTGTCGCAAAATACTGTACAGGTGAGAAACTGCTCACATACCAAAGTCATGTGGTGTTAAACCTTTACTAATTACTGTATAAAGGATTTACAAAAAAAAAAAAATTGTTGTCTTTATCAACATGATAAACAGCGTTCAAGCAAGGAAGGAGAACATTAGGTTCTACGGACAAGTTGGTAAAGTTTTTAAATCGCGATAATAATCGTTTACAGAGGCACGGATTCAATGAGGACAGCCAGCATCGATTGGTAAAAAATCTAATCTTGCTTAGAAGGTTCAATGTTTTTCTCGTGGTTGAAGGAATCGTGTACCATCAGTGGATACTGCAATCGTGTATTTCCAAATACTGTTTTTGATCAGTTACTGATTGAAAATATCAAGGTGCGTATCGTATCAAATTGGAAATTGTCAGCGTGGACAAAAGGTCGGTTAAAATACCGAAAACAGAAAGATTTAGCGGATATGGTTGTTTTTTTTTTGTCAGATTATCCTGGTATTTCAAGTACAGTAGTCCCTCGTCCTATCACCCTAATGTCCAACTCTTCACCACTGCAGTTCACACTACTGAGAATATTAATCCTCCGACCTTTCCTTTTGCATTCATCCCAAACCTCACACAGCTGTCCATTCCTTCCTCCAGAAATCCACACCCCAAGCTTGGTGTCATTAATCCAGTACTCGTTGATTCAGTTTTATCTTTCCTTCCATACCTTTCGAATTCATTGTTCTCCTCCACTATAATAACTTGCGCCTGCGCCTCAGTTTGTTAATTAGTTATTTTTTAACAAGAGGGTAAATGTTTCAGGCACCTACGGTTTCGTCAGTGTTTGCATAGTCACAGTCTTTCCAGGATTTCTCGCTTCCGAAAAGGCAGTCAGATTTCTGGATTGAAAACTTGATGAAATATTGTCTCCTGGGTGATATCTGTGGATAGAAGATTTCCGCCAAGGGTTTGACTTGCTTAGGAGACTTTATCATAATAATAATATAATAACAATTATAATAATTATAAGTATTAATAATATTAATAATTAATAATTATTATTATAATTATAATCCCTGCATTTGATATCGTGGCTTTTCACATATTTCAACGTCTCAAAGCGCTTCACAGAATAAACTGTAAAGTGAATTGACTGTATATTTGTGGACAAAACGCGGCAGCCAATTGCGCACAGCAGCGTCCCCCCCACACAAACAGTCGTGGATTGTAATGACCAATTTTTATTATTGTGGTTTTTTTTGACAGATTATTATTAGGTGTGTGTGTGTGTGTGTGTGGAGTAAGGAAACTTGCCCAAGGTTTCGCCCTGAGCTGCCTGGATTCGAACACGGGTCTCACGCTTGTAAGGCGAGTGAGTGCTCTAACCCACTGAGCTACAGGAGCTTACAGAGGCATGTGAAATTCAGTGACATTGTCTCAATTGTGTCAGGTGAAGGAGATATAAAAAGGAAGACAGAAAACGTGTGATGAACGGCACAGAGGCTCAGCTAAGACGTGTGAAACCGGGAGAGAGAATCTTCAAGTCAGGAAGCGAGAGGAGAGAAATTCGAAACAGAAGATTTTTGGCGTAATAGTGGAAAATAGAGAAATAGCGGTTTTGTTATATAGGCGCAAAAATAGAATAGAGTCCCACTAAACACCAGAGTTATTTAAAATCTCACCTGCACAGCGCCGTAAGTAATTTGGCGCAAACCAAATTTATACCCTTCTGTAAGGTTAGCGTTGACTTTACGTAGCGTGTAATCCGCAGCAACGTGGAGTGCGAAATTATCGCAATCGATAGGGATCAGGGGTGCTATCGGCACAATAAGCAATGGTGAGCGCGCGTTGATGTACAGCAGTTGGGAGATAAGGAGAAACGCAGCCAAGAGCTTCATTTTGCCTCCCTTCTGTCAATTGCGACGAAAGAGAGATCAGAATATCAAGCTCTTATCCTCGCTGGGGTTTAGAAACCCCTATTGAATCAACACTGTGTGAAATATTTGTTTTGGCCTTCGCAACGTGGACACTGACAGACTTTATTCCAATAAAACGTAAGCAAACAAGATATGGGCCCAGCTTTCGGGAACACGAAAGAGCTAAGTGCACAGTAAATGAAGAAATATTTCTACGTCTACATTAAATTCCCGCTGGAACAAAAACAGAGAAGTTGCCGGGAAAACTCAGCAGGTGTGTTGCGTTCTGACGAAGGGTCGAGGAACCCCGAAACATTGACTGACTTTTCCTTTCCTCTCTCCATGGATGCTGCCTGATCCCTGACCTGCTGAGTTTTCCCAGGAACTTCTCTGTTATTTCAGATTTCAGATGTCGTATTTTGTGTTTTGTTTAAATTGCCGCTGGTCGGGTTGGCTGACACCTTCTATTCGAAGGAAGTTTAACATCTCAATCTGTTTGATGTCGATTTGAATGGATTGGCAAAACCCGATTTTCACAATTCTCGCTCTGTGCTGGAACTTCAACCCGTAAACTTCAGTTCGTTTTGCTTAGTTAGACCTGTACAGGGAACTTTACTCTCTAGGCCATCAGATTGAGCCCAGTCCACAGTGTGTATACTCAGCTCTTGTTAACCCTGCAAACCTGGTCCTCATACAACAAGCAGCGGGAAGCTTGCTGGACAATGTTCACAATTCACCATAATAATCCATCAAAACACAATAATAAATTGGGTCATTTTCAATCCACGACTGTGTGTGGGGGGGTGGGGGGGGGTGAGGGGGGGACGCTGCTGTGCGCAAACGTGCTGCCGTGTTTCGCCCACAAAATATATACTGTCAATTCACTTTACAGTAAATTCTGTCAAGCGCTTTGAGACGTGGATAAGATGTGAAAAGCCGCTGTGTCAAATGCCAGGATTATTATAAAATTTCACACTATAGGGTGAGGCTTTTGAGACGTCATCTCTCTCAAGACTGGAAAGCGTCAGCGTGTTTGTTCGTAGCTCATTCTTTTTACTGGAAACACTTGTAAAAGAAACACACACAAAACGACTTATTGACCATAATTCTTGTTTATTTCAGACAGAAGGGTTTGCATTCATAAAACAAGGTAGGCAAGTAAGTCAGTGCATTGGCCTGTGTGATGATAGGTTTTTTTCACCGTTCCACTTCTTTTGCACTCTTAAAATCCCTCATTTTCATGCCATAGGTTTTTAGCAATGTACAGGAATAACAGTTAAACGTGGAAGTGAAGGCTTTACTGTGTATATAATCGGGTTAGAATTATTATTTGGGGGGGGAGTTAATTAATTAACGAATGACTCTCTTTAGTAACAAGAATCATGGTGGGCGGTGTGTTTTTGTTTCAGAAATCAGCCAGCAAGTCGAAATCAGAGAAAAGGCCATCTGATTCAGGTTGTTCCCCATGGTCAGCTGTGTGTTGGGTTGGGGGAGGGGGAACAGTTACTGGGTTGGTCGGTTGTATCTGCCTCCAGGGCTTCCATGGCTTTCCCGGGCAGTGGACAGGAGCCGGTCCTAACAGGTCTATTGCAGCGAAATAGTCTATGGCAGAAGAGGGTGTTTCCGGAGGAGCGGAGCTTGCGAGGGAGACAGGAATTGACTGGTCAGATTCACGTATCAGAGGCTGTTCACTGGAGCCCTGCTGTCGGTAAGAATAACGTTGCGTGTTTCCTTGTGGCCGTTCAGGTGCGGGCGCAGTTGGTTGGCCTGTTAATCCGACCGCCTTGAAACAAGAATAAGAGGAGAAACAAAATATTTTACTGTGTACAATGCGCATGTATGTGTTTTCTTAGCGTTTCAATGTGCAGGAGTTTGGCAAAAATTATTAAAGGCCACCTTTAATTTTGAGAAGTCCCGGAGAAATCAAACTGCAAATTTAAGACTTGAGTTTTAACATTTTTGGGGCTAAAAAAAATAATCTGATTTATTAGTGGTTAAACAGATTGTGTAAAACATAGAAGCAAATTCTAAGAGTATTACTTGAAATCCAATGGGATCAGAGCTGCAGCAAACAGAGGTGTGTACTATATCCGCTCGAATACTGAAAAGTACAGTTGAGTTGCAATATAGCTGGAGAGAAAAAAAATTGAATTAATTTGCTGTAAAACCTGGTTTAACCAGCACATCACAACATAATATTCCATCGGCATCTTTATTGACTGTGTGCGCACTGTTTGGGTTTGACCCAGTGTGTCCCATTGATCCTTAGAAGACACACACAAGACATACAGTGACAGTAGTGAGTGAACGAGTTTATACACTTTAGGCAGTGGGTATGTGCTGTACAGGGATTTGTGTTGCCGTGGTTTGGAAGTCATTAATTTTGCCAGTCCGTTCCAGTCTTGTTATTATTCGAGGATAATTGGATGGGCCCAAATGAATCGCTTTCTTCATCCAAACCAAGTGCAGTCCTGGACTGGAGTGGAAACTTGAGCTAAACCACGGAATAGATTAAAAATGTATCACCGTGTTTCTCAATTGTATTGTCACGAAACTCCCAGGCCCCACCCCGAGTACGTCATCACACGCACTTCTGTTTCTCTCCTTGTCCAATGGAAGTCCAATGTATAGAGTATTGACCCAGCAACGGAATAATAGCACAATCATAGTTATGAGAACTATTACTCCCATAATAGTTCCTATGGCTATTATGAGAACAGAGACTGCTTGTCTGCGAGACTCACCCTCGTGGCAATGTCAGGTTTTAGTGGGCAATCTTGCCATAGGGCATTGGAACTTTTGCTGCATCCTGTTTCCCGCATAGAGAATTTCAGCGTGTATAATTGTCCAGCCACCACCTATCGGAAAATAAATGCAGGACTGAAGGCAAGTCATTTCAATTTTACAAGCGCGAGACATGTGTTTCGAATCCAGGCAGGTCAGGGTGAAAGCTTGGGCAAGTTTCTTTACTACACACACACACACAAACGCACACACACACGCCTAATAATAATCCCTCCAAAAAAAGCCACAATAATAAAATTGGTCATTTCAATCCACGGCTGTTTGTGGGGGGGTATGGTTATACAGTCGTTTTTTTCTCATTTCACACTCTATTTGAGTTCTTGACGTTTCCTCTCCCCATAATGATCCTACCAAGGCAGAATAGGCCATCGCGACATCGAGTTCAAACCCCAGAAGAAGTAATTAAACGTCTGTAGGTTTCCAAAGGAACTTCTAACCTGGAAAGTGGCTCGAAAGATGGCCTCCGACCCAAAGAGATTAGGAGAGTCGCTTTGGCTGTTGAACTTTTCAATCGAATAATCGAGTATCTCCTTAGCTCTGGAGCTGTTGTGTGATAAAGAGATTTCACACCCGAGGCAAGGGGCAATTTGGGGGACAATCAACGGATGCTTAACTAGGAAACAAATGGGGGGAAACAAAGCAATTAGTGTGTACGCAGAATTACTATATGTTTGATATCACAGGTATATTTTGTTTCTTGTATCCTTTTTTCTTTCACCCCCCTCCCCTCCCTCTCTCCTCCACATTTCCTTACCTCCTCTCCTGAGGGCTGTGTGTGGCTGTATTGGTTACAGCATTCGCTTCGCAACCGAGAGATTCCTGGTTCAATTTCGGGGCAGGGAGTAGCTGAGGCAAGTCTCCTTACCCCCACACCCACACACACAGACACACACACACACACACACACACAGTGTGTTTAGCTCGCAGTGAGCACAAGCCCCGTTGTTGATGCACCTATTTGGGGGGATCGCTTTCCGGGGGGCAATCGTTGCTATTCGAAAAAATATATTGCAATAATTTGGTGACTGAATCTATAACTGTTTATGGGACACTGCCAGATAATAATCCCTCGAAAAAACCCCAATAATAAATCGGTAACTTCAATCCACGGCTGGATTGACAGCCTTTACAGCCTATTCTGTGAAGCGCTTTGAGACACAGTCTAGAAGATGTACTCTGTGCTGTGTGTTATCAAAATTACCTGTACAGTAAAGGGCAGGATTAAGTTGTTTCATGTTTGTTGCGGATACTCTATGATATTTTGCCCATGAGTAGGTCTATCAAGTCTGTCTGATTCTAATCTCCAAGTTTAAGTTTCGGCGAATTAAATTTTTCGGTTCAGTTTCGTTTTGAACTGTTCATTTTCTGTGTGTGAGCTGGATTAGGTGGATTAAGGCTTAATTTTCTGTGTATTAGGAACATTCAGCGTTAAGAATTAATTATTTTATGTGTCAAGTAGTTAGGTTCAGTGACTGTGCAGATTTTTGACATCACGGATTGATTTTGTCCTCTGACACTGTCTAGCCTGTTTGCTTGGTACACAAGCAGTTACTGCCATCAGTTGGTTTGTCAATCATTTTCTAAAGATAAAACTGTAAAAAAAAAAATTATCGCAAGCAAACTTGATGCATTGATGTGTTCACCTCAGAACCATAAAAAAGTGGTAACGTCGGTCAATTAAAACTGCCAATATCATAATAAAACAATATAATAATCGTCCAAAAAAACCCACAATAATAAAAATTGGTCATTTCAATCCACGACTGTGTGTGGGGGGGGGAAACGTTGCTGTGCGCAATTGGCTGCCGCGTTTCGCCCACAGATATATACAGTCAATTCACTTTACAGAATATTCTGTGAAGCGGCTTTGGGACGTCGATAAGATGTGAAAAGCCGCGATATCACTATTATTACAGTATTATAAATCCAGAATGACTGTCTGTCTGCTGAATGACAATATGAACAGCTTTTCCTTGACAACTGTGGGGGAGAAAATCGTGTGTACCTCGCCACCAATGTTGCTTACCTGGAGTGATGGTGCAGTTGTACATAGTCACTTCTAAAATCCTGCGTGCTCTGTGAATGTACACGCTCGATTCACAATGACCGATATTCTGAGAATAAACATCACGATCAGTAGCGCAACAACCACAAACGCCGATTGCGTTTCTACACCACAATATCCATCAGTGTCGCGGGAAAAAGGGGAGGGAAAGATTCAATCACTCCCCGGTCACTTAAATAGCCCCCCACCCCAAAATCTTTTTTAAGTGTGTGAAATGCCATTCGAGGATAAAGTCCGTGGCTTAGCTGTGAAGAGTCCCATAAGTAATCTGAGCACACACATGAAGATCAGCCACTTACATGAAATAATGCGAGAATGATTCACGTATATAGTCAGTTCACTTTACATCCTGTCGAACGCTATGAGACGCCTCGAAGACGTAATAATAAAGGCGCTTATTGTCGAAGGCAATGATTCTTATTCTTATTACTGTATAATGACTAGCAGTATCACTCCCTAGCATGATTCAGCTACTGTAGACACATGTAATTGTGTTGATGTTGATTAACCGCTCTTCGCTGATTTGTTTTTGAACGAACGACTCTCAACCATATCACCATACTGACGTTAACTGGACAGTCGAGGGACATTGGTGATCGTGTAATAACACTGTGAAACTGTTCTGTGCCAAACCCAGCCATTTGGGAATTGTTTATCGCACTTTCAGTGACTTTACGCTGTGCGGAGTTACACTCAGCTCAATGTTAGTTAGTGCCATATTGTACTGGGAGATAGGAGGGAGCTGTCATTCACAGATCATCCTCTTCTATGCCATTGAGGGCCCAAATTCTTTAGGAAATGAGCCAACATTTGTTTTGCTATACAGTACTGTATATCTTTCTTAGCAAAATTTCTCCCCTTCAGTCTGGTTTCTCGATTTTAAACGGAGCGAAAAGTTTCAGAAACTTACAGCCACTCGAGGAGGTCTGTGCTCGCACTCTGTCCAGGTTTTCTCACTTCCCACCAGGCAGTTAGACTCCCGGATGTCAAATTTGACGAAATATCGACTCCCGCGTGTCCTCTGTACAATAGTGGGTTAACATTCGGTTATAATCTCAACGCTGCACCCAAACGGGGTGAGGTTAAACCACTTGTTCACATTTTAGTCACTGAACCATTCACACATACTGTATTGTACACATGGCTATCACACCATCCATCCATCCATCCATCCATCCATCCATCCATCCATCCATCTCTCACAAAGAGTTTAACGTGTCTGTGGGAATTTTGAAATCACATATGTCAGTGGAGGTCGAAAAGGGAAAAAGTAGCGGATACAGATTGGGAAACAATACAGAGAACGAGGGAGAAGAAATTAAACCGTGGTGGTTATGTGGCAAGTAGGACTAAAGGGATGAACCTTTCCACGGAGTCCTTCAGGGTATTGGCCAGAGCACGCGCACTCACACTCACAAGCGAGAGGACCCGGGTTCGATTACCGGCCAAGACAAAACATTAGGCAAAGTAGCCTTACCCCACACCCGCAGTTACCCAGCAGTAAGTAGGAACCTGGTTTGTTAGTCGATTGGCAGATCACTGTTCTCGGGGGGGGGGGGGGTGTGGGTGGGGGGGTGGGGGTGGTAATGATCCCTTCAAAAATAAATAAATAATTTGGATACTCGATCCACAACTGTTTGTGGGACGCTGCCGTGCGCTGTGGGCTGCCACGTTTCACCCACAGTTTCACAGACAAACTCCCTTGACTGTGTGCTGTGCGAAGCTCTTTGAGATGTCTCTCAGACTTGGATCAGGCGCTGTATCAAACACAAGGATTTTTTTTTTTTTTTCAATTAACATTTATTCCCCTGTGTTTCTAACATTCATGGAGCGGCTGCTAACTGCCGTTTACTTTGACGTTTAGTATTTGTTTCTGTGCCGTAATATTTCATCTTTAAAGTTTAATAAAAAGCCTTCAGGCAAAAAGTTGTGTCAATATTGTCGTTAAGTATTTTCAGTTAATGTCACTGTAATAAAGCTGCTTCTGGCATTTAGCTTTATGGCTTAAATATCAGTGTTTGTTTCAGATGTAGTGTCTGTCTTATCACATCATTGACTTGCTCGCTCGCTCCCTCACTAACTCACTCACTCACTCACTCACTCACTCCATTTACAGTTTATCCCATGAAGCGCTTTAAGGCATCTTGATTTGGTGAAAAGTGCTAGACCATATGTCAGGATCGTTATTATTATTTATTATCTTGATTAATGGCTGTCGATAATTCTTGAATGGTTCTGAGTATTATTATAATAGAACCTAAAAGGTCTTGCGAGGAAAATGCGACGTACGGTATATACACACTGTCCCGAAAGGTTAGGTGAGGCAAGGCTCCATATGGCTCCTCCAAAGACAAGATAGTATTCCACTTCCTACCCCACCATCCCAGCCCTCCATCCCACCCCCTCCCCCACCACCCAACACCCCAACCCAACACCCCAACCCAACACCCCCACCCAACACCCAACCCAACACCCCACCCAACACCCACACCCCAACCCAACACCCCAACCCCACACCCCACCCAACACCCCAACCTAACAGACCAAATCAGCTGCTCAGCTTCAGAAAATTGTTTTTTTTTAAACAAAAGGGGGAAAACGTAAAAGATTCTGGAAGGCAATCCCTGCAGTGCGCAGTAAGGTCCGTACCGTGGGAGTAATAGATTTCAACTCACCTGCACCGTACCAGAGGAAACCCTATCGAGAGCGTATTGGTGACGCGTCCTGCCATCACCGTTAAATTTACGTAAAGTGAAATCTACGGCTTCCAGCAGCTCGGGGTCTGCGCAGTCCACGGGGATCGGATCCAGCGACACACGGTCAGGAACCGAGTCACAGTCACCGCAGAGCAGCTGGGAGCTGAAGAGAAACACAGCTAGGAGCTTCATATTAGATCAGATGTGGTCGGAAGCGAGGTCAGAGTATCCGGCTCTCTTGACTCCCTGCTGTGGGGGGGGGGGGGGGTGAGAACCCTGACGTTTTAATGAAATATTTGACTTAGGCTTCTTGCGCAATGTGGGGTTGTGAGTTTGCGGATGTGTCAGCGAATAAGATCTCATACTCAGGTTTGCGGAAAACAACATCGACTTGACAATAAGAAATCAAATTCTCTCTCTCTCTCTGTGCGTGCGTGTGTGTGTGTGTGCTGTCATAGTGTCACCAAATGAAGGTCAGATATAGTCGCTAGAGTCAACGCTGTCTTCCCTTGTACACACAACTGCCCATTCGTAGGCAGAATAAATCTATTTCTAGATTTCGCGATCACAGGTTTGCCAAAGAAAATCTCAGCAAATTAGGTCTTGTCCTGTAGCTCAGTGGTTAGAGCACTCGCCTTGCAAACGTGAGAATCCAGGCAGGTCAGGGTGAAACCTTGGGCAAGTTTCCTTCCTCCACACACACATACACACACAATTAATAGTAATCTCTCAAAAAAAAACTGTAATAAATTGGCCATTTCAATCCACGAGTGTTTGTGTGTGTGGTGGGGGGGGGGACGACGCTGCTGTGCGCAATCGGCTGCCGCGTTTCGCCCACAAATATAGAGTTAATTCACTTTACGGTATATTCTCTGAAGCGCTTTGAGACACAGTCTAGAAGACGTGAAAAGTACTGTATCAAATGCAAGGATTATTATTATTATTATTAAGATTCCTCCCGCTAAGCCGTTTCTGTGTACTTTTTCAAGAATTCCAAGAGTTTAACAAATAAAAATGTAACAAAACGCAAGCTTCTATAATCTCGCCGTTTCAATCTCTTAATCTCTTCACATTCCTTACAGGCTACTGTGTGTTGGAGGATTGTAACAGAGAGAGAGAGAGATAATGGGAGATTGCAACTCAGCAGAAAACTATAACTGAGAGTAACAGGGCAGACGAGATAACAACAACAAGACCCTTGTATAGACAGAGGGTTTCATGTCAGGGGGACTGCGGGATGGAGTTCCAGAGGTCGGGGGCAGAGCGACTGAAGGCTCGCCCGTCAAGTCACGTAGCTGGAAATTCCATCTCGCCAGCCCGGCTCTGACCCTAACCTTCCCCCCCCACACACCCCCACTCCATTAGACCAACCAGCCTGGCGTAGAGTGTAGTGTATTTGAAAACAAGTTTAAATCGGCTGACTTCAGCATCAAGTTTTTAATCACTATTTTGTCTTTACATAATGTCTTTGCATTATCTCTCTATATTCGGGATTGAGACACATTGTATGACTGTTCATTATCGTGGAATTTGTTGGGTACAACATTGCGCGGTTTAGAATTCAGAATATTCTTGTTCTCAAGGGCAGTCGAGCAGATATCGTGGAGCGGGTGTGAAAATCCTTTGTTGTATGATTTCCGAGCTGTATTCACAGGTCAACTATCTCCCCTTTTCTTAAAGATACTGATTCACGCTGTGTCCAGTGAGGCGAGGGTGGGGGGGTGGGGTGGGGGGGGTGTTGGGTGAATGGAGATTTCAGCAAATCTGACTGTTTCTTCCACAGTTTCCTCCCATAAATCAGTTCACTGAACAAAGGATTGTTGGAAATGAATCAAATGGACTCATTCGTGTCAGTTTTATTGAAGTGTTGGGCCTGTTGCAAATCACACAAACCACAAAATCATACAGTCAATTCACATTACAGTCTGTATTCTATGAAGCGCTTTGAGACGTCCATAAGATGTGAAAAGCGTTGTATCAAATAGCAAGGATTATTTATTATTATTTATTGTTATGGGTCAAAACCTCAGCAAAATCATAGAAGCGTACTTACATCCAAGTAAAAGTGTTATTAATATTCATTCTTAGTATTTCCAACTGAGCTCACGCGATCAAAAACAGCTTAAGAAAATATTCGATGACTGACTTTGTCTCTTGTCGCCTCTCTACGATCTTTAGGTGATTTTTCGATCGTGTCTTGAAGACGACAAAGATTGGGATTATTCAGGTCCTTGTATTGCTGTAAAGCAGAAAATATTCCACATAGAGTAGCATAGCGGCACGAAGCAAACAAAACAATCGATTTTGCTTCAGGAAAACAAATTGAAAATGTATCTTAAAATAGTCTAAAATAATTCTAACGCTCAGCTCATGCTTTTTTTTAGCAAGAAGAGCGTTCTCCGAATAAACCAATCGATATAGCGAGTGTAACGACAGTACCGGCCTCACCTCTGGCTTGTAGAGCTCACACGTCACGGTGATGCCTTCTTGCAATTTGATGATTTTCACTGAGGCTTTGCAGAAACCAAATTGCTGCAAACAAGCGGCAAGGGATGGGGGGGAAATATCACGTTAAAAGCTGGTAATTAAATGTCCACGAGCAAATTAGAAGTTGAACAGAGTTACCCCCCCCCGCCCCCCCACCCAACCAAACAGACGTAAACTTTTTACGAGCAGCGTCTCTATTTGTACCATTCCCCGCACCTTCGTTTCTCCAGCTGCCGTTGTGAATGAGTGTGCCAGTTTTTGGGGTGGAATTGTTCGAAGACAGTTTTGCTCCCAAAAGTGCCAATTATCAGTTGGTCAGCAGGTAAAGACTTTCCAAACGTTTTACTCTCGCGCGTTCGTGTCACGCTGAGCTGCCCGTAAGAAAGTCTTCTCGAAGTAGTAATGGTTCTGAGCTCAGATGTCTGGCTACAGAATGTCGGAAATAAGTTCCAATCCGCTGTGTCTGTTTTGGGGAGTATGTGAGCTAGGTGGCCTGGGCTAGCCCAGGGCTGAGAATAGACACTCTGGCCTTGCTGGACGTTGAAGACTTGGAAGATCAAAATGAGCAGATTTTCACTCCTAATTTCTGTTGGTCCAGTTTAAATTTTTTTACAGACGTGCAGAATTTATATTTTACAATTTTTTTTACATGGTGGCAAATTAGATACTGTACTTTTACCAGGATTAGGATTAGGGTTTTTTAGGCTAGTTTAGGATTTTTAATGGCATTGAGAGTGAAGAGTCCCCCAAAAAAATTACGTACAGCAACACCAGGGGCTAGATTTTTGCACTTTGAGAGGTTGTTGACAATCTGTTTCCTTGAACACATGGTTTCCACGATGGTAAACTCCAGATAATGCGCGCTGAAAAACACTCCCTGAAACGTAAGAAAAAAAACAGTGTTGGCTTCAACGCAACAAAAACATTACTAGATTAATGGAGTATCGCACACAAGGTACACTCTCTCCCTCATAAAGACGGTCCCATTTGATTTGAAGGCATAATAAATAATAGTAATAACCCTTGCATTTGCTATAGCGGCTTTTCACGTCTTGTAGACTGTGTCTCAAACGTGAATTGACTGTATATATTTGTGGGCAAAACGTGGCAGCCAATCGCGCACAGCAGAGAGTTCCCTAGTCGTGAATTATGGTTTTTGGGGGGATTATTATTAGGCGCGCGAGTGTGTGTGTGTGTGTGTGTTTGTGTGTGTGTGTGTGTGTGTGTGTGTTTGTGTGTGTGTGTGTGTGTGTGTGTGGAGTAAGGAAACTCGCCCAAGGTTTCGCAACCTGACCTGCCTGGATTCGAACACGGGTCTCACCCGCTTGTAAGGCGAGCGAGTGGCTCTAACCCACTGAGCTACGGGGACTCCGCATCCTTCCAGAAAACCCATCTTATCGCTAAAGCTTTTTTTGTTGTTGTTGTTAACAAAATGCAAACAAGGAATATTGTACGATCTGATGCGCGCCCAAAAAAAAAAAAGTAAGGCAGCTCACCTGAAACGAATACTTGGTGACATTGAGAAGGTTGAAATATTTGGTGTTGTTACTGTCTTGGTTGTATTTGCTGAGGGCCTTGTCAGCGTTGTTGATGGATGCCTTGCTTCTCATGTCCGCCAAGTTTATCGGACAATCCGGACAGATCGCAGCCACTTTGTGGGGGTCGACTGCAACATCAAAATCATCGTGTGTTTTTTTATATATATATATATATATATGATTCGAGGAACGAGTGAGAGCTGGGAGGGGTGGGAGCAACACTCTGCCCCCCCCCCCAGAAAGCTGTAGAATTGGAATCGCTAGAGAATCGTTCAAAGGAGAGATAGGTGGGCCTGTCCAAACTCACTCCGCTGCTGTCCCCATAGAGAGTGTATTTTTCTCACGCGTGTGATCGTGATCTGCGAGCCTCTATTATGGGAATTCAGGGGCATCTCTCACCCCCCCCACCCCCCCCCCACCCCCCCCAACTATTTTGTGGCTCACTTTTTGTCCGGAGATCAGCGCTAGTGAGTGAACGAGCGGAAACAAACCGAAAAGGAACTGCGCATTTGCAGAGCCAAGCTGTAAATAACTAAATAAAGAATTGTCTGTTAATCGCTGTAAATAAATAACCTCGAACGCGAACCGTTTCCGGTGATGCCATCTCATTGTTATTGACACCGACTTCCTTCCATGTTACTGCCCTGTCTGTCGGTATTTCATCGCGCAGTTTCTCTGCGGAAAGTCAGTCTTTTCACATTGTACTTTACTCCAAGTTACAGGTGCGGCGGCGGAGATATCAAATAAATAATAATTACTATTATCCTTAATGTTGAGTTTAGTGCTTTTCACGTTGGGAGGATTTTTCAAAGCGTTTTTCTCGCAAACAGCCATGAAGTGAAGGAGAGATTTTATTTGGGGGGATAATTGACAAGGACAGACTATCCTGTACGGGGGAAAAACTCTCTTCTCTTTCTGAACGGTGCCATTGGATCATTAATATTCACCTCAACCGGCAGATCAGAGCCTCGTCTTAACATTTCATCGGAAGTTTTACACGTTGAATGTACTTTACCTGGGGTTAGCGAACAGTTGTAGTCATGCAAGCAGACAACCCTTTCCGGATTGTTGATGTGTAAAGTTGCATTACATTCACCTGTAACCTTGCAGAAACAGAACCGTCAGATTCAACATCAACACCAACTATTCCACTGGGTCCAACAAGGAACTGATTTTAGAAGTCTATGTGTGAATTTCAACGCAATACGTCAGACCAAAAAAAATTCCTCCCGGAATTCACCCCAAATTATAAGTGGTACTGACAAAGCTCCTCGGAGCGTCAATAAATTCCGTAGTCTGTGAACATTGGTGTCAGATCGATTTATCATTTCTTTATTTAATTATCTTTTTGTAGGTCGACTATCAATGTCTGGTTTGTTTTTAATGAAGAATGAACGAGCCAGTTACAGTTATAGATATCGCCAGATACGTGTATGCCAAGCCTGGGAACCCCGTCCAAACAGGTGCATCTGGTGATTTTCAGATGAGTTGGAGAGGAGAGGAGAAATGTAGGAAGGAGAATAGCAATTGTGTGAGTCCTTTCAAACCAACACAGTAACAGTCAAATTGTAGCTTTGCAAACATTTCACACCTGGCGAAAATCATTCAGATACTCGTCCCTTTAAATAATTGATTGAAACGCGGAGGAGATTTATCACAGAGGGGAAAGCGAAACAATAATAAGTATAAATATTAAGACGTCTATCAATCACTGCCCCCGTCATTACTCCCGACACATTCAACTTCTTGTAGAGGATCCTCAGATTCCTCGTCTGTTCCCGGGCTTTGCCGCTAACTTGCTCTCAGATCCACTCTTATCCCAATTGAGACGTTCGTACTTACTGACTGATGGAACATCCGAGGGTCACACGATTTCCAGTCTTTCCTGCTGAGCACATGGCATTCTGTTTCATCCACACGGAGAGTCAGATAATAAACCATGCCTCCCACTCCCTGCGAATCACAGCCAGAACACACAGTAAAGCCCCCCCCCAAAATCATCTGAGAATAAGAATAATAATCCTTGCATTTATCAACCAATACGGTATTACTGATAATAAGAAGAAGAATCCTCATCGTCCTCTAAGCAGTTTAACAAGTGTCAGTTTGCCGATTGTCACTGGGTGCCTGATTCACAAATGAAAGAGAGAAATATTGAAAACAATTCTCAAAGCAATGCTGTATTTGGCAAAAAAAAACAGATCCTGAGAACCACTGTCCTGACAATCATGTCTCTCCGTTACAAACAGAAACTGCAAACATTAAGCCTACACCAGCTGATTGTGTATCCAATGATATTTAATTCATTCATTAATAAATTGATTCATTGATTGATTAATTGATTTTTAAACGTCAAAAGTGGAATCTCTCCCTCGTTCGAATGGGAAGTTAATACTCCCAAATCATGATTGCTTTCAAACACGCTCTTGTCGATACGGATCAACTTCTGTAGCTCAGTGGGTTAGAGCCCTGACTCACTCGCCTTACAAGCGTGAGAGAGACCTGTGTTCCAATCCAGGCAGGTCAGGGAGAAACCTTGGGCAAGTTTCCTTACTCTTCACACACACACACACACCACACACACAGGCGCCTAATAATAATCCCTTCAAAAAAATACACAATAATAAAAATTGGTCATTTCAATCCACGACTGTTTGTGGGGTGACGCTGCTGTGCGCAATTGGCTGCCGCGTTTCGCCCACAAATATATATACAGTCACTTCACTTTACAGTATATCCTGTGAAGCGCTTTGAGACGTCGATAAGACCTGAAAAGCTGCTGTATCAAATGCCAGGGTTATTATTATTATTATAATAATTATTATTATTATAACTTGCCAAAAGCCTCAGAAATTTAACCAGGAATGATCCACGCACGGGTCTATTTCCCTCAGACAGTTGTTGTGCTACGTAAGTAATCGATGCCCATTGTGAAAATGATTGTGGGAAAACCACACGGGTGAGAGAGAGGGAGAGAGAGAGAGAGAGAACATTCGCTCCATCTACATCTAGACAGGAGTCAGAGGCTATTGTCCACTCACCCGAGACTGTGTCTGAGCGTTCCTGATGCTGACCAGGTTGTAGATGTAGCCTTCCTTGCGGTTCGTGTTGATTTTCTGCAGGGCCAGACCAGACACCTTAATCACGATGGGATTGTTGCGATCAGCGCTTGCCAAAGGTAAAGGAGACACAGCCCGGGAACTGGAGAGCTGAATCCAGAACACAAATACCAGAAAAGCCTTCATATTTCACCGCGATGCTTCGCACACACACGCACACGCACACACACGCACACACACGAGCCCCTACTCAAACGAGGACAGAGACGCAGCTCATTTTTGCCTGTTGTCCTTAATATACAAGACGCGCCGAGGAATTTCTCTCTCCGCTCCTCCTCCCTGGTGACTCCTTCGCTGATAGGCTGGTCGTGCTGGTGAGAGACTCTGATACTCTCCTGCGATGTGCGGTCCTGTGGCTTCCTGTAGGTTAGAGCACTCGCCGTCAGAAGCGAGAGGACCTGGGTTCGATTCCCGGGTAAGGGTGTTAAGTCAATCGGTGAATCACCGTACTCAGGGAGTAAAAAATCCCTTCAAAAATATATATATATATATCTATATATTTCAAATTATAATAATTTGGTCACTTAATCCACGGGTGTTTGTGAGGCATTGCTGTGTGCAATTGTGGACTCTGTGGTATCAATGTAAGATTGTTTAACCTGATGTGAGGAGGATTGTGAGAATACCCACGTTCTTTGATTTTTAAATGTTAAATATTATTTTTCGTGGCGCGATACGATACAGTGGTTGCGAATATGCCTCAGTACAAATATAGTTATACCACAGAAAGTTCTTGGGAGAGAAGTCGTACGGGGTTAGAAAGGGGTCTTTGTTTTTATTTTAAAATAATAATTTCGTCCGCTGAGGTTATTTTTGATTTCCTGGGTTTAGCTGAGAGAGAGAGAGAGAGAGAGAGCGAAGGAATACTGAGTTTATTTAATGTGCCTGTTTTACCCCCCAAAAAAACTGTATTGCTTTGAAAGTGGGCCATTGTCTAGATGGTAAGCCTGGAGTACTGTAAGGAAGACATTATCAAGCATTATAAACTTTTATTATCAACAGTTTCACAAAGAACTACACAGCACCAGCCTTGTTCGCTTCATGGTCTTGAACGTGTGTGAAGTAGAACAAAATGTTCGGTTCCAGTGTGTAATGAGTTTATAGGCTTTCACTCAAAAGCCCAGTGCGAAGCCTTGAGCAAGTTTCCTTACTCCACACGCCTGATAATAATCCCTCGAAAAAGAACAATAATACATTGGTCATTTCAATCCACGACTGTTTGTGGGGACGCTGCTGTGCGCAATTGGCTACAGCATTTCACCCATAAAGTACTGTGTAGTGAATTTGCTTTACCTTATGTTCCGTGAAGTGCCTTGAGACATCAAGAAGATGTGAAAAGCGCTATATTTAATGCAAGGATTATTATGGCTAAGAGTGTTTGACTTTAAAGTAAGTTACTTACCGCATTATAGTCTAACAGGTAAGCTTCTATTACCATAAAGTATGTTCTTCATTAACCACAATATAGTTTGATTTCTTGTCTGTTAATCACTGAAAATTGTTAACCAATTTGGAAGACTTTAGAAATTTTAAGGGAAGACATATGAGCTATGTTTGATTGGTATTTTCATCTTCTGTGATGCTATAATAAGGTTGTAACTATTTTGTCCACATACACTTGAGATATTGTCTCTTACGTTTATTAAAATGAACAGATTTTAGTCATTAAAAAAAACATTTTATGTATGTATGCATGGAAAATTGTTGCTTTCTGTTCGAAGTACAGATATTTTCCTTACACAATATTCATTGAGGTAGAGAGATTATTCAAATGGTGAATAATTCTTACTGAGTGATAAGTTATATCGTGATATCCTGATTCTTATTCAGTTATAAAATTATATCTTTGATCAAAACATCGATTTCTTTCATCGTCATTTAATTTAACTGTCATACTTCTCCGCGTTATGTGTCGGTAGTTGGATTGATTGGCGTTAATTTTTAAAAGGCTCGATCTCTCTCTCTCTCTCTCTCTTTCTCTCTCTGGCTCGTTGCAACTCTCCGCTGTGTGTGTGTCTGGGCTGGCCCGGGCAGGTTAGAGAGTGCGGAGGGAGCTTGGGGAAAATGCGATAGCGTATCATCGGTCTGATAGACGGAGAAGGTGTCCTCAAGTCACCACCGTCTTCCAAAGATTCTGAGGACGAGGAAGAGGAGGAGGAGGATGATGATGATGATTTGTCCACCTCTCTGGGATTTCGGGGTTTATTGCTGGAAACCGATCGCTTCCTCTTTGCCATCAACGTCAGCCTCGGAACAGGATTATCATATTCCATTTGGCCACTTAACCCTCTGGCCGTCACCCCCTGCGGCAGAAATGTAACACAGACTCAAATCCAGCAACAAGAATAGCACACAGCAGCCAGCGGGGAAAGGCAGAGAGCAGAGACATCATCATAATAATAATAATAATAATAATTATAGTAATCCTGGCATTTGATATCGCGGCTTTTCACATCTTATCGACTGTGTCTCAAAGCGCTTCACTGTAAAGTGAATTCACTGTATATATGTTTGTGGGCGAAACGCGGCAGCCGTTTGCGCACAGCAACGTCGTCGTCGTCCCCCCCCCCACACACACACACACAGTCGCGGATTGAAAATGACCAATTTTTATTATTGTTGTTGGTTTTTTTGGAGGGATTATTATTAGGTGTGTGTGTGCGTGTGTGTGTGCATGTGCGTGCGTGTGCGTGTGTGTGTGTGCGTGTGGAGTAAGGAAACTTGCCCCAAGTTTTCTCCCTGACCTGACCTGCCTGGATTCCAAACACAGGTCTCTCAGGCTTGTGTAAGGCGAGTGAGTGAGTGAGTGAGTGAGTGAGTGAGTGAGTGAGTGAGTGAGTGAGTGAGTGAGTGAGTGAGTGAGTGAGTGGCTCTAACCACTGAGCTACAGGAAGCTCCACCATTGAAAGCGAGATGAAAGCAAAGCAATGTTAGAAGAAATCACAAATGAATATTAACCGAACGGTTTTACTGGATTGAATGAGCGGAAAGAAAGACTTGCGCCAACCTTTGTGGCATAGATCACACAGGATACGTCAATGACTTCATCGAAACCTGCAGTTTTGAGCGAAGCCTTACAGAAACCTAGAAGCTGTGAAAGAAGAATATAACAGTGTATATCGTATTAAATATGAAATCCCGATCAATTAATTACCGATCGATAATAATAATAATAATCTTTGCATTTTGATATCGCGGCTTTTCACATCATACCGACGTCTCAAAGCGCTTCACGGAATAATACTGTAAAATGAGTTGACCGCATATATATTTATTTGTGAAACGCGGCAGCCAATTGCGCACAGCATCGTTCCCCCCCACACACAAACAGTCGTAGATTGAAATGACCAATTGTATTGTGTTTTTTTTGGTGGGATTATTATTAGATGTGTGCGTGTGTGCGTGTGTGCGAGTGTGCGAGTGTGCGAGTGTGCGAGTGTGCGAGTGTGCGAGTGTGCGAGTGTGCGAGTGTGCGTGTGTGCGTGTGTGCGTGTGTGCGAGTGTGCGAGTGTGCGAGTGTGCGAGTGTGCGAGTGTGCGAGTGTGCGAGTGTGCGAGTGTGCGAGTGTGCGAGTGTGCGAGTGTGCGAGTGTGCGAGTGTGCGAGTGTGCGAGTGTGCGAGTGTGCGAGTGTGCGAGTGTGCGAGTGTGCGAGTGTGCGAGTGTGCGAGTGTGCGCGTGTGCGCGTGTGCGCGTGTGCGCGTGTGCGCGTGTGCGCGTGTGCGCGTGTGCGCGTGTGCGCGTGTGCGCGTGTGCGCGTGTGCGCGTGTGCGCGTGTGCGCGTGTGCGCGTGTGCGCGTGTGCGCGTGTGCGCGTGTGCGCGTGTGCGCGTGTGCGCGTGTGCGCGTGTGCGCGTGTGCGCGTGTGCGCGTGTGCGCGCGCGCGCGCGTGTGTGTGTGTGTGTGCAGTGAGGAAACTTGCCCAAGGTTTCTCCCGGACCTGACTGGATTCGAGCACAGGTCTGCGCTTGTAAGGCGAGCGCTCTAACCACTGAGCTACAGGACTCTTGTCGTAGGCTACTCTTTCCGAAGCAGATGTTAACTCAGTACGTTACTAAGATACAATTAATGGGTTTAAATAAACATTGTCTTGCCGCAGTACAGTACTGCAAAGTTAGTGCAAAAGACATAATCCGTTACTCTACGATGATCTGCTGCGCTCGTGTACATTTGGTTCTACTTTGGTTCAGATGGTAACTTCTTGGTTTGTGTCGTTTTGTGCCTTAATTGTACGTTTCCTTTCAGCGTTCCACGTTAACTCTTACAAGCCACGGCGCGGTTTGTTTCAGTTTAACTAACGTCTCGACGAAACTCAAGTTTTTAAAAAAATTCATAGCAGCTTCGTGTTGTGCGTTGGTGAGGCTGCAGAGATAAAAAATAATAGCAATAATAATCCTTGCATTCGATGTAGGAACTCTTAACATCTTCTGGACGTCTCAAAGCGCTGAGCAAGGATATACTGTAAAGTGTAGTGTATTTCGTGGGTGAAACCCGACAGCCAATTATGCGCATCAGTGTCCGACAGACGGCTGTGAAGCGAGTGACCGGTTTTATTTTGTGGGGGATTTGTTGGACAAACTCTCTTCATTTCTCAAAGCGAGGGATGGGATCTTTAACATCCACCTTAACAGAGACCTGTGTTTCGAATCCAGGCAGGTCAGGTCAAGGCGAAACCTTGGGCAAGTTTCCTTATTCCACACACACACACACGCACACGCACACACACACGCACACATACACAAGCCTGATAATAATCCCTCCCAAAAAAATACACAATAATAAAATCGGTCATTTCAATCCACGACTGTGTGTGGTGGTGGTGGGGGGGGACGGACGCTGCTGTGCGCAATTGGCTGCCGCGTTTCTCCCACGAATACGTACAGTCGATTCACTTTACGGTATATTTTTCTGCGAAGCGCTTTGAAAGACACGGTCTAGAAGACGCGAAAATCTCTAGATCAAATGTAAGGATTATTAGGATCGTTATTGTAAGTTTGAGCCGCTACTCACAGAGTGTTGATGGGGTTTGGCAGCACAGGCAGAAAGCACCACGGTCAGGTCACGTTTCGAGCAGTCAGTTTCCTGGATAACAAACTCCACAAACAGCCCCTCGCTCGGCTCAGACTGAAACAACACACACAGAGAGAGAGAGAGAGAGAGAGAGGGAAGCAAGCGTTTTACTTATCGTCGTTTTTCTAATCTTTCCTTTTCCCCGGCGTCCCTGTCCACTCACAGCCTGCCAACCCTAACCACAACCTGATAGAGGCTGAGAAGCAATGAATGAAAGCACTAGAATTAACCACCGGACCGGCTAGTTATTTGGAGTGTCAATAAATTTGATGCGAAAATGTCTATTGTGATAAATCCATTAAAAAAAAGGTATATATTAGCTGAGAATAGCTGGTTTAAAGCCACTTGGACTCAATTCCAAGTCTACGAATCTTTGGTTAGGTCACGTTTATCCACACAATTATGGGTGAAACTTGGTAGCCAATTGTACACTATGAAATGACACAAACAGTCATGGAATGAGTGACCCAATTGGGGATTGTGTTCATTACCAATTAACTACAAAAAAAAATACCAGCGATTAACTGTCTGAATTGAACAATTTTCCCCGAATTCTGCGCAAAGGTTTTGTCGTGAAGGTTCACCTTAAATGAAGTTTTGGATACGTTATAAAGGGAGAAATAATTGGTGTTGTTGCTTTCACTGTTATATTTTGCGATGGCAATGTTAACCGCACGCTCCACTTCTCTGCCGCTCCGCGGGGGGGTGGACGGGCATTCGGGGCAAGAAAGTTCCACTAAAAACAACAAAGACAAGTTTATTAATAACCCGAGAGAAGAAAAAAACCTTGGGTTCAAACCAAAGGTCAGAAAGATGATTATTATTATTTTAAAATGTTAAAACGAGTAAGAGTGGTTACAGGCGATGGCGAACTTCCATGTTATAGGGTTGGGTGGGGGGGTGGAGGGGGGGGGGGAGCGAAGGGGAGACTGATTAAGGATTTGCACCGGCTCAAGATCCTCAGAAAGAATCAGTTAAATAAATAATAAAAATAATAACAGCAATCCTTGCATTTGATACAGCAACTCCTCAAGTCATTGAGCCATCTCAACGTGTGTGTTTTGTAGGAGTGACTGTGTATTGTGGGTGAAGCGCGGCCGTATCCCTCAAACAAACAGTGGTGGATTGAGTGACCAAATTTATTATTGTTTTGGCGGGGATGGGTGGGGGGGGTGGGTGATCACCTCTTGGAAAGCGATCAGCCGATCGACTGACAACCGGGTTCCTACTTTGGTAAACAGAGGAGACGTTGGCTATTGCTGCTTTCAACCTCTGAGTTGTTGAGGAAGTTGTTGTAAACCCTGAACCCTCTCTGATAACACACTGTGGCCCTCACACACACACACACGCACACACACACACGCACACACACACACACACACACACACACACGCACACGCACACACACACACACACACCACACACACACACCACACACACACATGCTGTACCTGGGTATTCCGAACACAGATAGCCCTTCACGTATTGGATGCTTTTCGAGATGCGAATTATGATCTCACATTTTCCAAACACTTTCTGATGAAAACAACGCACACGACAACACTGTATTAACGTGGGTACTGTTTGAACAAATGATTTTGCCTGGTCATGGCACTAAAAACTGCCCCCTGAAAAACTAACATATCCATCTAGTCACTATACAGCCTGAGAGATGCCTTCATCTTCAATCCCTGGATTGTGTGTCGATGGCGAGGTGTGTGTGTGTGTGTGTGTGTGTTTGGGTGTGTGTTTGGGTGAGGGGGGGTGCTATGTGAAGAGTTTATTCCTGTCTAGGCTTCTTAGCAATTTCACGTAATCCACAAACCAGTTTGTTAATATGCCTTGTCTGGCGTTGATCTTCACATTATGTCACGTTCTTCACCGATGTAATGGTTTGTTTGAAACATTCTCTCAGTGGGAAACACAGATTAGATTTATTATTATTATTATTATTTTTACTCCTTTGATGAATGAGTGTCGGAAATAACCTTAGTACCAGTTCTTGGAGATGTAGAAACAAAGATTTACTCAGTTTTAAAAAGTTTGAATGTACTGCATAAAGACAATTAACAAATGTGAAAAAGGGAAATTTGTCTGAAACGCTCAACATTCAGTTAGAATCTAACAGAAGAAGAAAAAATAGTTAAGCATTTCCTACCGTGAAGGGAAATGATTGAGTTTCGCAGCTTTTCAGTGGTGTGGGGCTAGTGACACGGCATGGAGTTTCCATCACTTCAAACTCCAAATAATAAATGTTCTCGCCCTGTTCCTGAAATAACAGATTATTTTAACATGATGTAAAAGTGGCATTTAAATGGTTGTGTTGGTTAGAATTTATTTTCCTCTTCCCAGAGCTGGAATAGCTTTACAGCTGTATTTTTTTTTAAATAAGTTTTTTTCAGCTTCGTGAACTGAAAAAGTACTACAAAGTGATCGGCGTACGTACAGAGACAGGTTATTTGCAGACCTACCAACACTCTATGGTTTGATCTGTCAATTCTTTTTGCTTTAAACTATTATCTTTGAAACGTGTTCTCTCTCCTCGCCCCCCCCCCCCCCCCCCCCCCGCCCCTTGGCCCTGTACAAGTGTAATTTGGATGTTGCTGTTGTTGTTGCTTCCACAATCAACAACAACAACAACAAATTACATTTATAGACCGCCAAATTACATTTATCAACCGCCAAAGAGATTGGTGATTCCGTAGAGAACCCGACTGAGTGAGACGCTGATTCCTGAAAGTATCCCCCCCACCAAAAAAAAAGTATTGGCTCCTTGCGAACAGATAAATATATCGATGGTCGATGGACCTCAATCCCACCTGCTGAAATAGCCCTGCCCGCAGCACACTGGAGGTTGTAAACGTTCCTGAAACGTGGCTGTGTTTATTATCGAGTGTCAAACGAAGGCACGTGGTATTGGCAAGTACAATTTTCTTTTCCTGTGCTTCTCGCAAACAATTGAATCGATCAAGCCCCACTATCCTAACCTAGCCTCGCTATCCTCCTTTCTGCCACGTCACCTGCTGTCGTTTCACCTCATCTTTAATCCTTTAACAACATAATAATCTCGTTGCAGTAT
Organism: Hydrolagus colliei; assembly: GCA_035084275.1. Taxonomy (NCBI): domain Eukaryota; kingdom Metazoa; phylum Chordata; class Chondrichthyes; order Chimaeriformes; family Chimaeridae; genus Hydrolagus; species Hydrolagus colliei. The sequence continues at coordinate 20,346,701 of CM068751.1, read as the reverse complement.
TAACATCTCTGAACTATGACGAGCGAGGGCTAAACCTTCAAGTCAATCCCATCCCACCCGGCCACAGATAAGTCCAAGGTATCCATCCCTCTGATCTTCTAGAAATCAGCGCTTCCCGATTCTAACCAGTTGCAGTATTTTCTCTCCCCCCCCCCAACCCCCGTCTGACTTGATTGGTGAAAAAAAAAACGTAGTGCTTGATCCGATAATTACTGTCCATTTAACTCTAAATGTAATATTTTCTTCTAGGAGAGAATTCATCCTCTCTTTCCCCCCCCACCCCAAACAAACAAAAAAAAACACTAGAAAATGAGATTGCCCATCAACTGGGGTAAGCACAGCGGTAAGTTTTAAACGGATGGGAATTGGATAGGAATACAAGTTGGGTGAACCGAGCTGTGATTTCTTCCGCGCCAACGCGAGCCTTCGACTCACCTCCTTCTCCTGGACGTTGCGGACTCTGTGTAGGCTGTACTTGCGGCCTTCCCTCCTCGCGCCGTTGATGTGAGCGACAGCGAGGTCAGCGGCCGCGGCCGCCCCCACCGCGTCGCAAGGAATCGCCCCAAAGTGACTGACTCGTGGGCGAGCCGCGACGAGAGGGTGGACCAGCTGAGCGCAGGTCAGAAACACGGCTAACACATTCATGACAGAGACTCGTTCGTTGTAGTCAAACTACAACCCCACCCCCCACAACCCACCTTCCCACCCAAAAAAAAAACATTAAACACACACAGGAAAGATAATGCGTAATCCTTAAATATTCCTCTGGATTTTTCTCTTGACTGGGAACCACTGGACTAGCAAATCTCCCGACGTAACTGAGTGCCAACTGTTAAAATGGAGATAACGAGGCCTTAACCGACTTCGTCAAAGCAACAAGAAGTAAAAAAAACACACATAAAAACTTCACGTGACTTTGGTCCCGGGAGAGGTGGGGGGGGGGAGGGGAGGGGGGGGGATCGATTCAGAAGGTTAAAAATCCCGTTATGTTACTTCTGTTCCGAGAAGAGTTACCAAACGGCAGCTGGATCCTGTCCCGGATGAAAGTTCAACCTGCAAAAACGCTGTGGTGGACAGTTTTCCCGCTGAGATCGCAGCCTCGGGCAGATACAGCAAAAATAAACACGATCAATATCAGAGAATAGATCTGTGCTGTGCTCGGTGACTCAGACTGTTTCGGTGATATTACGATTAATAATAATAATAATAATAATCCTTACATTTTGATACGGCGGCTTTTCACGTCGTATCGACTGTGTCTCGAAGCGCTTCGCAGAACAATACTGTAAAGTGAAGTGACTGTATGTATATATCTGTGGGCGAAACGCGGCAGCCAATTGCGCACAGCAGCGTCCGTCCGTCCCCACACACACACAGCCGTGGATTGAAAATGACCAATTTTTTATTATTGTGTTTTATTTGGGAGGGATTATTATTAGGTGTGTGTGTTGTGTGTGTGTGTTGTGTGTTGTGTGTGTGTGTGTGTGGGGTAAGGAAACTTGCCCAAGGTTTTCGCCCTGATCTGCCTGGATTCGAATACAAGTCTCACCCTTGTAAGGCGAGTGAGTGGCTCTAACCACCAAGCTACAGGAGCTACGCAATGTCTAATAAGCATTAAAACAAAAAGATTTATTTTTAGAAAGAAGGGATAGCTTCACGAGTTTTTCACTACCCGATGTATTGGTATTATTTCTAATACCCCCCCACCACCACCCACACTGTAAGATATTGATTGAACACCTGAGCTTTAATTGACACTTAAGAAATTGGTCATTCAGGTAACTGAGACTCTAGTGGACAGCTCAATTAATCCCCCAACTACCTCCTCTCTGATTGTGGCAGGTTAATGCAAACTATTGTTGTG
>CM068751.1:20334837-20339837 GCA_035084275.1 Hydrolagus colliei | reverse complement strand
AATTTGCTGTTTTTCACCCCGGTCAACACATTTTTACATTATATTCTGTGAATTTTAGAATCACAGAATTTAACAGCAACAAAAGGAGGCCATTCGGCTCATCAAGTCTGTGCAGGTTCTTTGAAAAGAGCTTTTCAAAGTCAATCCCACTCCCGTCTCTCTCTCTCTCTCTCTCTCTCTCTCTCTCCCCACAACCCCGCAAACTGCAAGTATTATTATTATTATTATTATGAAGAAGAAGATGGAGTGGAATATTTCAATAGGCGAGTGAGGAAATTGTTCGATTAGATTTTTTTTATCAACAGGATGTGGTTTATTTTTTATATAAAAACGAACCCGCGGTAAGGTATGTCACCCTCCTCCTGCACTTCCCAGAATCGGCGGAATAAAAAAAACAGCATCTTATTTCTCATTAATTCCCCCCCGAAACAATTGTTTCGATCGTGGCAAGATTCCCGTTTGGAGAATCCTACATCAGTCGGCTCGCCAGCGACTGTCAGCGAGCCGAGGCCTTAACCTCACGTAGATACGCAAGCGATTCTAAACCCACTTGGGTTTTTCTTTCCAAAATGAGAAAAATTCCAGGGAAAAAAACAGACGAACGAACGAACGAACTTACGGCCTCACGGCCCGAGCGGATTTGACATCGGGTCACGGGTTTGGGATTCAGGGAGTGGCAACGTGTCTCCAACACCTCGAATTCCAGAACAAATTGGAGGAGGAGGGAGAGCCGTCTTTCTGAAAGTTAAAAATAAATAAATAGAGAGAGAAGGGTGTCTCAACAACAACAACAACAACAACAATAACATGACACTTGTACGGTAGCGCCTCTCACGTCAGTCAGGGAGGACATCCCAAAGCGCTGGACAGTCACTGCTACAGACGTGACAAGGCAAATATAAGGATTATTCTTATTATTATTAGTAACTGTGTGGCAGGAAGTGGAGTTGCTCAGCGATCCACCCCTGAGACTTGAGAGACCAACCTGTTGTGATCAGCCCGTTTGCCTATAGCAGCTACATCTCTGATCGGAAGGAAGGTTAACCCCCCCCCACACACACACCCCCTCACTTCCAGCTGTCAGTGAGAAGCTCTACAATGGAACTCCGCCACCCTTTGCCCTTCAGCATAATTCAAGAATAATTTTGACCAAATTATTGCTGCGTTTATGGAGCGTTAAAGTCTTTCCTCCCTCCCGCTGCAGCCTCCGATTCCTCCACAAAACTACAAGCTTCTTTCTGAAACTCTGGTATCATATACCTTCTCGACCTCTATTTCTCTGTCACTTCTATTTTTTTTTAACATTGGTGGTTGATACGCTTCACTGGAAACCTCTTCGCCCAACATCACAATAATAATAATAATAATAATATTAATCCTTGCATTTGATATATGACTCCTTTTCACATCTTATCAACGTCTCAAAGCGCTTCACAGAATATACCGTAAAGTGAATTGACTGTGTATTTTTTGTGGGTGAAACACGGCAGCCGATTGCGTCCCCCACACAAACAATCGTGGATTGAAATGAACAATTTTTATTATTGTGGGGGTTTTCTGAGGGGGTGGGGGGGGGTGAATGAACTAAAGGCAGAATTCTTGTGAAAGCGACAGTCTCTGATTGGGACGTCCTCTCGACGTGAAAGACGCTATACAAATGCAAGTCTGGAATCAGTTGATTAATTGATTGATTGATTGATTGATTTGATTGATTGATGTGATAGCGGTTTCTCCACAAATATACAGTCGATTTTCCTACTTTCCTTCCACCAACCACAACCCCTCCACCCCCCCACCCCTGCTCTGGTCCCAACCTTGGGACGTTGTTATATTCTGTGAAGCGCTTCGAGACGTGGATAAGACGTGGAAAGCGCTATATAAACTATATTATATTATTATAATAATAGTATTATTATTGTTATTATATTACTCACCCCCTCTTTTCTTGAGCGTTTTCGATCTTGTTGAGGATGTACTTGTAACCTGTTGACCGCTCAGCGTTCATTCGGCCGACCGCCTGCCCCGCTGCCCTCTCTACCCTCGGAGAGTTACAGGAGAGAGGAATGAATGTGGGCCTGGGTTCCACCAGAGCCGCCCCAGACAGGCAGGGAAAGGACTGGGAGGCGAGCACCAACACGCAGAGCAGTTTCATGCTTGTGTGTGTGTGTGTGTGTGTGTGTGTGTGTGTGTGTGACTGTGTGGGTGGGGGGGGGGAGAATCTCAGCAGGCTGGGGCTGGGGGAGAGATACGTGAGCAGATGTCCGGGGGGGGGGGGGGGGGGGGGAGATGGGGACAGCGCAGGTGACAATCCTCTCCGTTGCGGAATAAAGTCTCGTGTTCCTGCTCCTAATCTATAAGTACGGTTTGAGTTCAGATCCAGAGAGTTTGGGCAAGAGAAAAATAAACAAGCAAAAACAAATATCCACCCCCCCCAAAAAAAAATAATTGATTGAAAACAAAATTTGATGAAAACATCAAACGATGACAAACACAGCTTCTAAAAAAAAGTCAGTTCGGAACAGGGAATGGATTTCAACCCACGACTGTGTGTGTATGTGAGGGGGTGGGGGGAACGCTGCTGTGCGCAATTGGCTGCCACGTTTTGCCCACAAATATATATACTATAAAGTCACTTTACAGTCTACTCTGTGAAGCGTTTTGAGACACAGTCTGGAAGACTGGAAAAGTGCTGTATGAAACGCAAGGATTATAATAATAATAATTATTATTATTGGTAGTAGTAGTAGAGGCTGAGTTCCTGCCCCCAGTGCAGTGGAAACATCAGACTTATTCCACCCAATTCCCAGCTTTCACAGTGTCACCTGTGGAATCCTGTAACGTATAAACCCGTGTTGGGTGGGGGGGGCGCTCACTCCGCAAGCCAGAGGACCCAGGTTCAGTTCCCGAGGAGGGCCAGACCTGAGGCAAGTTTCCCTCCTCAACTCAACATGGCTCTGTTTGCCTCGCGGTGAGCAGGAACCCCGGTTGTTCGTCGATTGCCGGATCACTTCAATAATCCCTTCGAAAAGATAAATGAATAATAATAATAATTAATAATAAATATTATTATTTGGTCACTCGATCCACAAGTGTTTGTGGGATACTGTACTGCTGTACGCAATGGGTTTGCTCTACAGTTTACTCTGTGACGCGCTTTGAGGCGTCTCAATGATTGATGCGCAGGGTGATAAACCAAACGCAAAGGAATGATGATTACATGTCATTGGTCAGACCCCAGCAAAGGGGAAACCCACCCTCCTCGAGGACAGGGCGAGGACACGAGCCAGGAAGTGTCACCATCAATAAGCTTAAATGGTGAAAAAATTGGGTGGGGTGGGGGGTTTTTAATTTTAAAAAAACACAAAGAAAAACCAAGTGAAAGGTGTAAGTGTTCGGACAGTTCACAGCTAAATTGAGCCTTTGTTCCTCCAGATTCTGATTCAGCGTCACTGCCTTTATTACCTGGCTCAGACGGGTCAAACGCAGCTTCGAGGTCGGTTTGGATCGAGAAGAATAGGCCCTTCGGCCCATTCGATCTCATCCTCCCAGACCATCCCGTTCCATCCCATCCTATTCTATGTGGAGGGGTGTGGGGGGGGGTGGGGGGGGGGGAGGAGGGTGGGGGGGAAGTATCAACAACTTGATAAGGCGCTGTATCAAATACAAATATATTAATAATAATAATCCTTGCATTTGATATCGCGGCTTTTCACGTCTATCGACGTCTCAAAGCGCTTCACGGAATACACTGTAAATATAATTTGGTATATAGGGCCTTTTACACGGGGAGAAAGTGCTTCACAAGATGTTCTGGACGGACAGTGAGTGTAGTGACTGACCACGCGTGGTGTCTCTTTGCTCTTAATACAGGTTGTCGTCTCCGCAGTTGAACAGGAGTTGGACAGCGGGCGTGGTTTTTTTTCGAGTGTGGTTTCAAAGGCCCGAGGGTTCGCAAGAAATCTAAAGAGATGTTATGTAACCGAACTGTAATTTCAGAAAATGTCAGTGTCTCCCAGGTGCAGAAAGAACCTTTCTTTTTAAACTCTGCTTTATGTTTAATTTAACTTTCTGACGAGTTCTCGATTTTACCCCCGAGTGTCCTTTTAACGACAGTGAGTATGTGCAATGGGCAGAAAATTATAATTCGCTGTTTTACGAGGAGGAAAATCTCTTAATTAGTTATGAATTCTGCCAATAACTTGATACTATGTTGGGAGGCGCCTTTAAAACGTCTGGTAAATTAGCGAGTGGAGTGAGAGCTCTGGTTTGTGAAAGATTCTGTCGACTGGCCACCTTTTTATTCTGATTCTTTAAAAATTATTATTGCTGGGTGTCGTGTGATGACAGTACACGCTTTGCAACACAAAGAATGTCCGGACTTCCGCAGACAAGCAGTTTCTCTGTGAGAGCCCGTGAAAATATATACCGTACTCTATTCACTTGACAGTGTGTAGGTATTCTGTGAAGCACTTTGAGACATCTCAAAGACACAATGAGAGGCTGGCTGTGTCAAATGCATTATTATAAGTATTATTATTATTATCAGATTGACATATTTCCAACGTGCAAAGTCTCATTGTGTATTTAACTTCATACTTTATTGTCATCCTAAAACACGAGAGGGAGGGAGGGAGGGAGGGAGGGAGGGAGGGAGGGAGGGAGTCCAGAGAATTTCGTCAATTCCGAAGTGGTCATTCTCATGGCGCGAAGCTTTGTTCCTCTGTGGGGAGTGAAGATAACGCAGTGGGTTTGTTTGTCTTTTTGTTTGATTTTTTGTTTCGAGAGCTGGGGGAGGTGGTTGGGGGTGAGGGGGGCGGTGTGGGGGATGAAATTTTGAGGTGTTTCCTCCTCGCTCACAGGTGTTCATGATGCCTGCGCAGTCCAGGGCAGGTGGTGAGATCTGCAGGGAGATCAGGGAACCGGACAGGTACGGGTAGCACATCAGAACCACCAACTCCTCCTTCTCCTTTACCACCGATCAACACTTCTTCAGACGATTA
>CM068751.1:20077922-20334637 GCA_035084275.1 Hydrolagus colliei | reverse complement strand
TCCCCTCGTCCCCCCCCTCCCCTCCCCTCCCTCACCCCCCCCCCCCTCCCCTCCCTCACCCCCCCCCCCCTCCCCTCCCTCACCCCCCCCCCCCCCCTCCCTCCCTCCCTCCCCCCCTCCCCTCCCTCCCTCACCCCCCCCCCCTCCCCTCCCTCACCCCCCCCTCTCCCTCCCTCACCCCCCCCCCTCCCCTCCCCTCCCTCACCCCCCCCCCCCCCTCCCCTCCCTCACCCCCCCCCCCCCTCCCCTCCCTCACCCCCCCCCCCCCTCCCTCCCTCCCTCCCCCCTCCCCTCCCTCACCCCCCCCTCCCTCCCTCACCCCCCCCTCTGTGTGCCCTGATTCGGGTTGGGGGGGGGGGGGGGGGGGGGAGAGGCTGAGGGTGGGGGACACATTCACACACACAGACACAGCCAGACACACACTGACACACACACAGACATAGACACACACACAGACATAGACACACACACAGACATAGACACACACACAGACAGACACACACACAGACATAGACACAGACACACACTGACACACACATAGACAGACACACATAGACACAGACACACACACAGACACACACTGACACACAGCGTTGCCTCCTGCACTGTGTGTATGTGACTGTGTATCACGGGTGGTGTCCTCGTAGCTGAGGGGGTTAGAGACACTCACTCGCCTTACCAACCGTGTGTGTAGACCTGGGTTTCAAATCCAGGCAGGTCAGGTTCATTCAGGGCAAGTTGTGGGCAAGTTTCCTTACTCTCTACACACACACATACACACACACACACACACACACACACACAGACTAATAAGAATAATCTGTCTTTCCCCCCCCCCCCCCCCCCACCCCCTCCAATAAAAAACTAGAATAAAAATTGGTCATTTTCAATCCACGGCTGTTTTGTGTGTGGGGCGGGGGGTGACGACGCAATCGTCTGTCATGTTTTCGCCCGCAAAATATATATACAGCCCACCCCCACCCCTCCCCCAAAAAATATTAATGTCAGCCCCTCGGGACTCCCTCCTGACGTGAAAGACCGATACACAAGTTTCATTTTGTTTGTTTGTTGTTGTTATCATATCAATGCGATTTGTTGTTTATTGGAGGGTTTGGGACGAGGGGAGAATGACAAATGGGGACATTAGAAGATATCGAGATCTTTTTTCTCCCCCACCCCCCAAAAAAAACACAGTGAGTGTGGTTGTTTTCAATATCCACCTGAACCGCCTTCCCTCCCTGACCCTTGAACAGTGGCCCCGGCTCAGAGTTATGAGATGGAATAACTTAATTAATAATAATAATAATCCTTGCATCTGATGTAACGCTGTTGACATCTTCTAGACGTCTCAAAGCAGAATATACTAACCGTAAGCTTTGCCTACAGAAACAGTCACTACATTTGGACAGTGATTTCCACGAGAGGCACCTTTGAGAAGTTCAGCCTTCCGGGTGCTGTAAAAATGCAAGTTCGTTTCTATCCATCCTACGTGAATGTATCTGGGACGGCTGTAACAAAAAACTATTCTTATGTGAGCACTAAATCAGGAATCTTGCGTAGAAAGGCAGTTTGTGCAGAGATGTTCTACGGTGGCTAATTGGGACCCATCATTCGGGAAAGCAGAGGGGAGTTTTACTTTGCACCTAGCTCTTTATTATTATTATTATTATCTTATGTTTCATTTTCTCTCACAGCGAAACTGTCGGAGTATGAAGGAGCACACCAATGGTAATCTGTGTAAAAGGTCCTTGAAGGTAAACTTCAGACAACGGCTGAGATTCCACCAGAACAGATGGAAGGGACTGGCGGGATCGCTGGCCTCTCAAAGGCGGTTTTACTACCAACAGAAGCAGCGTCTGTGGCTGCTAATCAGGAAGAGACAGGTCAAGTTGCTGGTACGAAAGAAACTTCTGAAGCGGCAACAGAGACGAACTGCGAAAAATGTTAATGGTTTAAAAAAGGCAACTCGCGAAGAGAAAGCCTCCTTAACCTCCATGATAAACAAGGTACCCGAGGAGGAAAATCATACGGTTTTACACTCGGTATCTAACCAGGTCAGTGTGGGTAAAGGGAGCAAAAATAAAGACTGGGGGAGTGACGGTGTAACTCTGGATTCCAACTGTAAACGAGACGTTTATTGTAAAGGCTCCTCGAGAAAGCAAATTGATCCCCCCCCTGCAAAGGGAACTCTCCCCCCCTCCCCTCTCAAAGAGGACGTTGGATTTGAGGACAGTATTGCAAATCGGAAATCATCAAACCATTGTAGAAAAGGGTGTTTTGAAATCGCTGAAGATAAATTTGTCGTTCCTCACTTGTTTCATAAGGCAAAATATCAGGCCAGAAGGCCCAGAATCCGTCTGCTTTACGGTAAACCTTCGCTGTTTCGCTTTTGCTGCAGGATCTTCAACCATCAAAACCGAAGGAAAATCCGCTCCGCCCGGAGCAAAGAGAAGCTAAAGCCAATGGAGTCACCGGCTAGCGTGTGCGGGGGGAGTCAGAGTCAGGTCAACCCCCATTTGGATAAACCGACACGCGGCGCTCCTTCACAGGCTTGCAGCAAAGGCCGGGAGTTTTGGCGGAGCCCGCAGGTTGATTCACAGCAGAACGGCGTTGCGCCAGAGATCCACGAAAGGGATACGAGTGCGGGCCCGGGGAGCCGGGCTGAAGGCGTCTCAAACGCGGCCCGCGGCGAGCGGTTGGACTCTCCGGAGACTGACGCGGCAGCGCCTTGCGGCGAGTGCTTCGTCGGGCACAACAATAACAACAACAAAGCGGACGAGAAGCGCGAAGCCGCGCGTTCGAGTCAGGCCCCGGTTCGCGACGGGGAGATCGGCTCCCCGGGCCCGGCCGCTTGCGCCTACGCCAACGCCTCGGCCAACCGTTCGGCGCAGCAGCCGGTGTATTTGCAAAGCCACGAGCTGGGCATCGTGCCTCAGCTGCAGCTGCTCGACCATCTTTACTACAGGTCTCTGGAGGAGCGTTCGGGGCATGTGGCAGCGAGGACTGAGCAGCCGGGCCAAAGTGTGGACAAGGAGGGCAAGGAGAAGGAATCCCAGACCTGTCATGTTTCTAGTGAACACGTAATATCCTGTATTCATGGTACAGTGGCTGGTTTTTAAGTAAACCTTTTTTTAAAAAATTTTCCTCCTTCCTTCCTTCCTTCCTTCCTTCCTTCCTTCCTTCCTTCCTTCCTTCCTTCCTTCCTTCCTTCCTTCCTTCCTTCCTTCCTTCCTTCCTTCCTTCCTTCCTTCCTTCCTTCCTTCCTTCCTTCCTTCCTTCCTTCCTTCCTTCCTTCCTTCCTTCCTTCCTTCCTTCCTTCCTTCCTTCCTTCCTTCCTTCCTTCCTTCCTTCCTTCCTTCCTTCCTTCCTTCCTTCCTTCCTTCCTTCCTTCCTTCGACTATATTACAGATTTGATATGTAGTACGATATATATATATATATGGTATATATATATATATACACATATATTGTGCGCGGTTTCGTCTCAGGATTAAAATCAGCAACCTAGCGCTGTGTTTTGCGCAGGTTAGTTGTGAAGCAGAATGTGTAGCTGTGGCAGACCAGGGAAGGTCTAGTAGGGAAGGTCTGGGTCTAGTAGCCCACGGGAGGCCCCAGGCACCAGATCTCTCCGCTTTTGTGTTGCCAGACCCTGCGTAATGTGTCTGTGATGCACTCGGGAGTCGGAGCTGAGCGACGGCACTGTGAAAATAAGCTTATGCATTCAAACAAAAAAATGCCAAAAGCCAGCATTCAGCCAGGAAGAATGTTTGCTGCGGCAGCTGAGCCGGCTCCTCGGGCCAGGACAATGCCGCGTAAGCCGGTGATTATTTTAAAACGACGTTAACATTTTGCGTTGGGTTTTTACGCGTGCGTTTGTTTCTCCTCCCTCCCAGTTTCCTGGCGCTGTCCCTGGCTCGCAAAGCTTCACGGACACTGCTTTAAAGAATAAGTGGCCCCACTCAAGACTGCCTGGCTCAATTCATTACAAAGCACTGTTTATTTTGAAGGGACGGTGCACTTTTAACCATTGTATTATGTCTTTTCCTAATCCTTTTGAGTTTTTGAAAAGCTTTTATTTATTTTTAAAAGGTGCCCCTGTTCTATCAGGGGCACCGGCTACTAACCCTGTTGCTCCCTCCTCACTCCAGATCTGTGTCTGTCTCTGACGAACACGCGACAAATTGTTTAGTCTATTCCCTGTAGTAACCACAAGGCCCTGACAAGCCAGCAGCAGCTCTTCTGGGAAAGAAATACATGTTTCTCTTTATTTCTATCGCTTTTGGGTCTTAGTGTGGAAAGCGTAAAGACAAATAACCATTTGGTGTCAAAAAGTGTTTTCCTGTTTTATACAAGAAGGGGTCGGGCTGTTCAGCCTGTTTATACACTAAAGAGACCGGGATTTCTGATTAAAATTCAGATCATTACAAATGTTTTATAGGATCCCTTGATAACTCGACCTGCACTAAGCAGTGTGTTAGTGATGGCTCAGGTTGGAAACCGTCTTTGCGTAGAGGGTTGGATCAGCCTTGTTGTGATAGCCTCCGACCTCTCCCCTCTGTCCAGTAAAGTCGTCTGCCGACATTCATTGTTGGGGCTTACACATGAATGAAGAATAGTTATTCAAATAGCTTAAAAAAGCTTGAGAGCCGCTAGCTCAAAAAGTGAATAGTTGGATATTTCAGAGGTTCTGAACTCTCTTGATATGAGTCACGGTTTAGGCAGCAAGCACTGGGTATATCTGTTCAGTGGGATTATTTCCGGAGATTTTAGATCCTGCTCTGCAGCCGCCAGCTTCTCTCTCTCTCTCGACAGATTTGACGATAACCCTAATAAATCTGTTACTGTCCTTGACAATGCCCTTTGGGATACTAAGTTGGGTGTTTCAGGTGAGTGAGATAGGCTGGGTGTAAAGGGAGTGTTAATATCGTTGAGACCAGCAGTCTATTCCATCCGGGTACAACTGACCACCATGGGTTCAGAAGGCTTTATGACCAGTGAGCCTGTCGAGCCTTCTCCTTTGCGTGCTTTTCAGCAGACGGGCTGCCCGCTTGTTGGACTTGGACGGTTGCCTGATGTTGTATTTTCCCCGCAGGTTTCCTAGATGAATTTTTAGGAAAGTACGGGAGTTTCATCCCTCTAAACGAGGGTGACATTCTTTTGAAGTTAAAGCAGTTGTTCCACCAGGATTTCTCTGACAGGTGCGTGTGTTTCCAGTCCAGGCGCATTTCGGAAAATAATAATGATTATTATTATTAATAGCAATAATAATGCTGCGCGCTATGGCCTTCCGCCTTGTGTCAGCAAAATCCACAGTCACAAACTACAAATGCAAGAATGATTATATTTTAATAATGTCAAGTCCTCTCATTTCCTGCTTCAGGGGGGGGAAAGTTTTTCACCAAATGAAAAACTTTCTAGCAGTCTTGGATGTTAGGGAAGCGTGGTCTGATATCTGTGTGCTGACTTCACTCGAGCCTGCAAAACAAACTTTAACAGTACGTTTACCGCTTACCGCTTTCTATTCTTCCAAACTGAGTTGGATTGAGTATTGAGAGCTGTACGACAGGTAAAGCAGAGTGAAACACTTAATGGGAGTGAATAACAATATCACATAAAAGATGCACTTGCGCAACATTAAAGTCAATGGGTGTTAGGTCTGAATATTATATAGTTTGTTGGTAGCGATGGACTGATAAGATGCATTATTTAAGCACTAAATACAGGACCATTTTATTTAAGAAATGTTATGCTTTCCCTGCTGACCAATTAAGTTATTCAGTGGATGTGTCAGCTATACCTACACGCTGGCAAGGCTTTGATCACCGAGTGAGCGGATCTCAATCTCAGCCAGGCCTGCAATAGGAGTGGAGAGGGAAAGGGGGTTCGATTGATCTCACTCCCATATGTGTTGGAGAACTAACAAGGATCAGTCATGGTCCTCACAGCTAAATGCCACGCAGCTACCTCTTGCTGTGTGTGTGGGTGCAGGTGAGTGAGTGCAGGATCGTGCTTGATTGCAACCCTTCCACCTACAGTTTCCTTCCGACTTTCGCTGTCCAGCTGCCACAAGAAAGAACGGCTATTTTGCCAAGGTTCCCCACTGCCGTCACCCCACCCCAGTCGGGTCAGTGCAGTGAGCTGATTTTACAAAAAAGGTGACTGTGGTGTGACATGTCACTGAGCCAGAAAAGATTAAACACCTCAGTTCCTCTTTGTAATTAAAATGCACTTGTTACCTACCAAGCAAACAGACTTTATAATAATAATAATAATCCTTGCATTTACTATAGTGCCTGATTGTGTTGTTGAGAAGACGCAAACTGATTTGCAGAGCGCGATGTGAAACGGATTGACTGTAATTTGCGGGTGATTGAGCGCTGTGTGCCGTCGCCCGGTACTCTGGCGGGTGCAGCAGTCCTTGACTTGGGCAGAATATTAAAAGGGACTTTCCTGCTGTCTATTCTGATGCGCTGTAGGAAGTCCCTGATCCGGACAGAGATTCGGAAGTACCAGAAGATGGGGACGTACAAGCTGGCGTCTAGCTTCCAGGTGGTTTACAACAAGCATGTGTTGACGTTGGACGATCTGGTTACACTTTATGGAGAGAACTGGTTGAACGATCAGGTGAGGGTGGTTGATATAGGTCCAGATAATGCTCTCTCTTGTCTGCAAGGGGAATAGGGAATCGCATTGCATCGATGACAGGAACACGAGGAGTCTACAGTGAGATTCTGAGCACAGCTGAGGTCCTCTTCAGACCTATTATTCATTTCATAGAATGTGAATGATCTGGGAGAGGTATTGGCAGATTTAACTTCCAGATCAGAATTGTGTGGGTTAACTTGAGATCCAATTTTTTTTTATCAGTATTTTTAATGATCTCTACTGGGAGACAGACACACACACACAGACAGACAACTGTTGGACTTTGGAACATTAATCCATTGTCCGGGGCCTAACCCGATTCTCTCAATTTACCCGCAGTTTGGACGATATTAACACTGAGATTGTCACATTGATAGGCGTTAAATAGAATTACGTAGAGTGATCGGCCTTCCCCTGTGCCCAAATGGTGTGTGGTGGTGGCTGGCTTGTGAAAGTTGAATGGCTTATTGGTGGTTTGTTTTGCCGGTAGGTGATCAATATGTACGGAGAGCTGATTGTGGATGCAGTTCCAGATAAGGTACGTGTGCAGACTGCTGGGTTATAGACGTTGTGCTCCCAGTGAACTTTACTCTCCCAACTTCAGTTGGGGGACAAGCAAGCCTCCAATCTTTGAAGAGACTATACACAGTGTATATAGAGGCTACAATGGGGGAAGCCAATTCAGGTAGAGAATCTGTTCCCACAATGTGTAAGATCAGCCAAGGAGATGAATTGATCAGCCTGCAGTTCAGACCTAGGGAAAATATTGTGTGTATGGACGGAGAGAGATGACGTTGTCTGTTTAAGGAGCAAACCAGACCAGTTGAGATTGAGTTTCTTTTCCCACGTTATTTTGCTGGGGTCCTTTTTATTGAGAGAATATGTAGTTTTGGGAGACCCACAGTGCGGACTACCACAGTGGGTGAGCAGTCTAATGGGTACATCTTGTAGTATTGATGAGTTGTAGTTTTTAAATGGTGTGTGCTCGTGTTAGGAAGTGAGAACGTTAACCCCATTTCTTAACCTGATAATGGAGTTGAGGGTGAGGCAGACTTAACATCTCTTTAGATTTTCCTTTTGTTTCTATAGCTTTGTTTTGCTTTCTTTCTCTAGGTTCACTTTTTCAACAGCTTCTTTTACAAACAGCTTCAAACTAAAGGTTACAACGCGGTGAAGAGATGGACAAAAAAGGTGCGTTGTGTGATAAGCAAAAAATAATAATCCTTGCAGTTGGTATAGTGCCTTATCACGTCATTGGGAATTATTACCTCCAGAATGCAATCCGCCAAACGCCTTAAATGACAGGGTTCCTGCTTACTGCTAGGTAAACAGAAACTATAAATAGAATACTTTCTATTCTGATAGTCCGGTAACTCGTCTTACTACTTTTATATTGATACTTTTATATTAATATTTTATATTGTCAGCTAACTCCGTTAAGCTGTGTTGTGCCTGCATATTTGAGGTGTTTTGTAAACGGGAGGGATTTTACTTTTCCCCCCCTGTTTTCTACCAGGTGGATTTGTTCAGTAAAGCATTGTTACTCATCCCTGTCCACCTGGAAATCCACTGGTCACTGCTGACAGTAGATCTCCCGAATCGGAAAATCTGCCTTTATGATTCTCAAGGCATCCACTTTAACTCCTGCGTGCAGGTAAGGCAGCCAATCCTTTAGCGGGGGTATTATTCCCCCCCCCCCTCCGCCTCCCCTCTACCCCCACTCCTTACTTCTCTGCCAAAGTTGGTGTCATGTTATTATAGTATGTTTGCGCTATCTTCCTTCCTCGCATGGCCAGATTTCTGGGTGTCGCCAATGTGTAAAACTTGGCAATTTCTTAACAGGATTCATTAATTAAAAGGCGTTACCGACTCGCAAATCAAGACATCTTTTTGATAACTGAGCAGAATTATTATTATTATTATTTTGCATTTCGTTTAAACGTTTCCTTCAATGACTGAAACATCGGCCCCAGTGACCCCCGTTCTGCTGTCCCCGCTAAGCCACTCCTATTCTCAGCCGCTTCTTATTTATACTTTCTTTGTGCGATAGTCTCAAATGTCAATGGTAAACCAAGCATGATTTCCCAGGGAATTGCCCCCCCCTGCTCCCAGGCCTCTCAATCCATCCACCAGATACACAAGCAACAGAAATCAGTGGAACTCGTTTCTCTGTACCCCACCCGGTCACGGGGGGGGGGGGGGAGGGAATCGTTTGTTCTCCTCCCTGAACCTCAGTCAAAAGTAATTCCTGTTTTGAGGAATCTCTTAATAAGCGCAGCGTACAGAACCACAGCACCGGCCAGATGTGAAATCAGAGCAGAAAATGTGTTAATCAGACTGTGAAAGACACGAGTTAAGGCTGCCGGTCGGATTCTTCAGAGCTGCTCGTGCGTGTCCAGCGCTTTCTCTTTTAACGCCAGGTTTTCTCCTCGGCGCTGTACAGTACTGGCTTTGCACGGCCTGTGGTTAAAAACCCAGTCGTGAGCTTCTGTCTGACCTTTCTGTGTAGTCATGGTTACAGGAAGTTTGCCCTTGAAACAGAATCAGTTGGTTTCGAAGAAACATTAACGCTTGAGGGAGTTTCTGAGTTAACATTGCGGGATACCAGAAGCTGGTCCGACGAAATATTTTTGTTTCTCGTCGTGTACGTAAAACGCTGGCCTTCCAGCTGGCACGTTGATTGAGTAACTTTACCCAGTGATTGGCTGAGCCTCACAGACTGAAATGGCCTCTCCGGCTTGGTCACTGGACTGGGCTGAGTTTGCTGAGTGTGGTGGAAGGTGGGAGGGTGTGGAGTGGGGGGGGAGGGGGGGGGGGGGGGGAGCCTGAATTGGCATTGTGCCATCGAGTTAAGATAGAGGAAAAATCAACCACTGTCTCTGCTGCTGAAGAGGACGGACTTGATTTCCTCCCTGATAACAGCAGCACTCGCCGTCTGTCTTAAAATTCACTGAAACCACAATCAAAATCTCTGACCAGGACTTTTATTTTCTCTCTATTTTCTGTAGCTCATCCAAAACTCATTACCTCAGTTCTCTCCGCGCTCCACTGGCTCACTAAGTCTCTCGGTGGATCGACTTCCAGATGCTCCCGCTTACATCTTCCCACTGCTGTCTTCTCACCCAACCTCATTCTCTTCCTCTTGTCACCCCCACGAGGCAAACGCAGGCTGTTTTCTCCCCTCCCCCCCACCCTCCCTCGAGTCCTCTACCCGACCATCAGCAGCCAAGCCTTCGAGAACTCCGTCCATCCGTCCCTCTCTATCATCCCCCTCTCCGTCTCCAAAAACTATAATCCTACCTCTAAACACCTCTCTTCCCACCCCACACCCCACCCTCCCCTCCACCGCTTGGTGTGTTGCACCATCTCTGTAAAGTCTTCTGAAACATTATTGTGTATGACCAGCGCTGTATAAATGCAAGTTGTTATGTTTTTTACTGAAGCTAAGAGTGGTTTTCAGGCCCCAGGTGTGGGTTTTTTTCCCCCTGGAGTTTCTGTTTCGTGGAGTTTGCAAACGCTGCCTGTTGTTTGACTTTTGTTTCTTGCTGTTTGGTTTGTTGTCCTCCGCCCGCCCGTCGCTGCTTCGCTCTGAAGAATATCCTGCGCTATTTAAAGACAGAAGCCGGTGAGAGGAATTGCCCTGAGTTCCTGGAAGGATGGAAAGCTTTTGCCACGATGGTAAGTAAGGCTCAGCCGGTTGGAATTATTGCGGGTGACATATCTACCCGGTTGTTATACCTGTCTATGTCTCTCCTTGTTCTCCCCCCCACAAGCCCTGACCTGAAATAAATTATGCAAATTCTGAGAAGGAATACATGTTCTGAATCCTATGTTGGCTGGACACTGTCATAGTAAAAGTAACACATTGCAAATAACAGACTGACGTAAATCTACTGTATAATCTTTTGCGTGCGGTGGACAGTATCAATTAATAGTGCATCATTCTTCCTTTCCCGCAGTGCATTCCACAACAAAAAAACGATAGTGACTGTGGTGTGTTTGTGCTTCAGGTAGGAATGCCAGTCTGTCCGCTACATATTTCAATTCCCTTTAATTCTGGCTTCTTTTCTCCCTCGCGGCGTCGGCTTGTGCCGGGACACGGTGCCGACGATTCCAGTAGGCCCCGAGCGTGGGCAGAGTGTCAGACGGGCAAGCATCCCAGGCCGGTTCTGTAATGTTCACACGAGAGTTATTTTAACAGTTAGGGGATCAGTGCATCGTGAGCGAGTGAGGTCATAGAATGAGACAGAGCTAACTTTAAGGCGATTGGGTCATTTAACTCCCCGTCAAGTCACCATTGTTTTGTTCCGTGCGGTAACTGAAATAGGACGGAGCTATAAATGGCCCCAACTTGTTGTCCTACGCCCTACTGTTTGGTTACAGCGCCGCTGTGTATCATTGTAGAGCTGGACTCCCTGCTTCACAGAGAAGCGCCTGTCCTTGAGTAGAATCAGAGTGAGTGGAACGCACAGCTCGGAGCTGTTTGTCCTGTGGCCCCTGAGCTTCTGTGCTGGGCCTGTAGGGACTGTGGAGTCTGTGGACACACACACACACACACATAGAGTTTTATTTAAAGTGCTTGAAAATGACCTCCGGCTGGAGAAGACCAAAGCTTGTGTTTCCGTGGCCCTAATACCTGCTGTGTTGCTTTGTCTAGTACTGCAAGTGCCTGGCTCTGGGAAGACCCTTTCAGTTCTCGCAGAAGGACATGCCTGAAGTCAGGAAACAGATCTACAGAGAGCTCTGTCAGTGCCAGCTCTTGGAATGAGGGACGGGACGTGTGGTGGGGGGGGGGGGGTTGGGAGGGGGGTAAAGGAACCACAGGAGGCGCGGATCGGAAATCCTCGTGGCGGGATACGCTGCATTCCAGAAGAGCAAAGAGCGGCCCGTGTCGCCACCCGGTGCTGGCGACGGGGACGAGAGGAGCGGTAAAGGAACAGTGGCCTGGCCTGGCCTGCCCAGGCGCATGCATGGCCTTCGCACCTTCAGACTTTATATCGAAAAAAAACTCCCCCCCCCCACACAACTTTGATTGTTGTTGTTGACAAAACGCATGTAGCAGTAGACTATTTAAAAGATTTTAGAATTCCCAGATTCTCTCCCTCGTACTTTTAATTGAAAGTGAAGCAAGTAGAAGACTTCACACTTAACGGGGAGCGGGGTTCTAGAGTAGAAATCGTTCCGGGTATCAGAGAGATCTCTCTCCATCTACTGGGAAGGTCTTAATTTCTCCCCCCCCCCCCCATAGACATTTTTGGGTGTCTTCATATTGGAGGACATCGTGCTCACGATTTACAAATGGTTTCATTCCAGACGGAACATTAAGACTGTGACTTAGGGCGCGGAGATTGGGAGGGTATCGATGCCAAGACTATAAAAGGAAGCGGAAAAAACAGTAATACTATTTAATTCTATTGTTCCCAAGTTATTATTTCAAGAAGCGACGTATCCAGCTGGGGGACGGAACAGACGAACCTCTTGGGATAAGTGACTTAGGTCAAGAGTGTAAATCAAAACCACTCGTTTAATGTGAGGTATCTGTATATGGAGCGTTGATTGAATCATGAAATTATATTGGCTTTGCTTGTCGGGAAATTGTATGGGAGGATTTTCTGGTGGTGAGACATCAAATTATGGTAACTAACTAATGTAGGTCTGATGTTACTTGGGGGGTTTTTGTGCTGTAATCCTGAGGTCCAGGTGCTGTTTGAACTTTTGAGCTGCAGACGGTTCTTTGAAGGCGGTTCGAATGGCAAACCTGAGCTGTTCTAAAGCTTTGTTAGTTCAGTGACTTTCAGTTCAAATCCCAGGTAATATAATAATAATCCCAATTTGATATTGCCTCCTTTCATGTCAGGGCTGAGTTCCCCATATACCCTTCACAGGATATATTGTAAAGTGTAGTGACTGTGAATTTTGTAGGCTGCTATGTACTGAACTGAAATTGATTTTCCAACCAAATCCCCCCCCCCCCCCCCACAATAAAATTCACCAAACCCTGCAAGCTAGAAGAAAGAAACCTAAGTATTTAGTGCAATAATATAAATGGACTTGACAAGAAGATGGGAAAGGTTTTAACGATAAACCCATCCAGTTATTGTGTGTACTCCAGTTGATACTGGAGAATAAATATTTACAAGCGGTATGTAAACCTTTCCTTGTTACTTTCTTCCCCTCATCCAGTAACTTCTACTGTGTCAGACTGACTTTGGATCAATGGGGCACATTTCTCTCTAACCACAATCTCATCGGCTATGACTGTTTTACCTACTTTGGTCATGTTGTCATTCCATTTGTTGGCTAGGGTGTCGGCGTATTCATCCTCAGTGCCTGAGATCCTGAAATGTGACTTGGGGCGAGTGCTGATGGGTTTCACGTGAAATTGATTGATTGATTGCTGTGCATTTTCCAGGTTTTTGTGTGTGCGTTAAGAGGTGAACTCATTATTACGTGTACGTCGTGTGTATTTATGCCCGTCGGTGTGTTGTTTTTGAGTCCGTGATGTGTAACTTGGGGATGCTCGTGCCTCTCAGCTGTATTCCTGTCAGTTTAGCTGTGCTGGTGTGGCCCTAGTTGGACGTATCATGGGCCTCGAGAGCCTCGTGCAGGAGCAGGACTTGCGATGAGGACCACATTCACCATCGTTGGGGCCACAAAAAAAACAGGGCCCAGAGCACAGAACCAGATCAGCCAAGATCAACACCAAACTGGATCCATTGGTCTCGGTTGCAGGTCAACACAGCACCATTGAGGCAGATATTCTGTACATTTTGTACAAGTTTGGGGAGATTCACAAGTTACTATATAACTTTTTTTTATTTCGCAATTCCATCCTACCTTTCTCTCTCTCACTCTGTCTCTCTACACGTTTCAATACAGCAGAGGTTTCTCATCCACAGTCAATTAGCTGCCAGCCCTCTCCGATACCCAAACTCCAGCTTCAACTGAATTCTCTGCAGATCTTTGACTTCAAGGTTGAGCTCTATCTCTCCCTCCTGTACTTTGAGGTGATTTTTTATTCAGATCAGTTGAAGCTGGGGGCTGATATGTTTGACTAAAGCTCTTCACGGAATAAACTGTAAAGTGAACTGACTGTATTTTGTGGCAGCCAAAAATGCACACACCAAGTGTTCCACTCCCACAAATAGTCGTGGAAAAAGTGACCAAATTCTTATGTTTATTAATTTTTATGGGATTATTGGGGTACTATTACTGTAATCATAATCCTCTCCTTCCACGAAATGTTCCAGCAAAAGCTCAACTACACTCTCTAGACCCCCACCCCCCTCTCCACACACGCACACACACACATACAGTGAAATAAACTTTAATCATCCCTGCAAGATTACCCTTTTTAAAAAAAATATCTTATTTAATTTTTATTCTTCCCTCGTTTTTGTTGTTCAAAACAGATTGTACAGTTCAGTTTATGTTGAATGTTGAGAGTCCTAAACAGCCTGAGCTCATCCTAAAATCTTTCAGCTTTAGAACTGACAGCCAGACAGAAAAAAAAATGCCTTCCAACAGTCGGTCTGTGAGCTTGGCATAAATTTTGAGTTCAGTGGTCTCCGCAACTTCGTGCTGAGCGGTTGTGTCTCGAGTCTTATCGCTCATCTGTTACCAGAGGGAATGGGACGTATAAATTTTAAGAGCACTGGCTTCCTTGGGAGCCTATCCCATCCCACCAAACTGACAAAGTTCCTTTGACGCAGCCGACTTTTGACAAGAAACGCACCAGAAAATGACCGGCATGGTCTCTAGCCTGCTGCATGCGTGGCCAAAACAAAGATCCTTTTTTCTGAATTCATTAAACATTTTTTTTTAGTACCTTTTCCCATTGATGTAAAAGCATTGGGCTCCTTCCAGCACTCCCCCTGGTAATCAGTCTCTGCTCTCTTCCTGCTTTTCTCACTTTTGAGTTTTAACAGGATTTCTAACGGTTTAGCCTGTGACTTGTCTGTCTGTCTGTACATTTTTTTTTCACAATGCACGCGTTTAAAAACTTGAAAATCTACATTGAGGGAAAAAAAACACATTTGAATACATGGTCGTGGTTACAGCTTTGCAAATACAGTTTCAGTTCAGGAACCGGGTCAAACCTTCAGCCCACAAAGAGGACTTCAATCAGCATTCAGAACCCTATGTTGTAATTAATTATTATAACTCAGTACAGTACTGTACAGCACATTGAAAACAACAGAAAATACAAGCAATGGCTGCATCTGCCGGGCGTATGGCCTGGTCAGTGACAGCCATTTGAGCAGTACCCTTTGGGTACTTTTTCAGAGCTGTATTCTGAATAAACCACATTGTTGATTTTTCAGCAAGAGGTTTGCTGTGAGATACTTAAACCCTGAGGTAATGATACATATATATATATATATATATATAAAACTGTTATTTAAGCTCCGGTCACTAGAGGTCTAAATCAAAATTAATTTATTATTTAACGTTGCTGTATGATATTAATTTAAAAAAAACATTTAGTGACCGAACAGGAGCAACAGAACACCTGAAAATCTAATTGTGAATCAGGAAATGCAAAAAAGCCTGATGATTTCTCTCCTCTCCCCCACCCCACCCACTATCGCTCTGTGTGACTCGCAGCTATTCTATTCTGAGTGTCTTTAGTTCCATTTACTACTCCCATCTGTGAACACGGAACCGACTGCTTTTTCTCTCGCTTATGAATTCCACGGACCAGCAGTTGATCTCTGGTTGAACCTAAAAGCGCATTCATGTTACAATGGGCAGCGTTTTCCCTACATTGGCTGAGGTTTAAGAGTTTGTATTTAATGCTGGCACTTTTGTTAAAAAAATAAATAAAACTAATGAATCCTGGTCGATTGTATCGATGGGTTTGATTGTTTGTTTGCGCGTTATTTGGAAAAGGGCAAATCGTTTTGCGCTCAAATGCTTTTCGATCCTGGGAAATAATGAAACAATATCTAACAACATCACGAAAGGCACATTTGATGGGTCTGATGCCAGGGTAAATTGCCAGGGCCGAGACTTTTCCATCCCCATGGCTGTTAAGATTCCGAGTAAATCTCTTGTCAGCCAGGAGGGTCAACTCTGTTTGTGGGGGGGGGGGGGGGGGGACGACACACGCCGCTGTGCGCAATCGGCTGCCGCGTTCCGCCCACAGAATATATACAGTCAATTCACTTTACGGCATATTCCTCGAAGCGGCTTTGAGACGTCTCAAAGACGTGATACGGCGCTGTATCAAATGCAAGGGTTATCATAAGTATATTATTGTAAGGATTCCTCCAATACAGTTCTCAGATTCATTTACATTTTACAATCACAGTCGTAAAAGGTCAAATAGATTATTAGATCGGCATAAATAACAGCTGTTTTCAACACTTGGGAACCGTTTCCTCTCTCTGCACCTTACCTTCTTACCCCATGTTCGGTCTGAAACCACTTCAACTATAATTCAGCCTTGCTCCCACTGTAGCCTGTGATACTTTAATGGTGTAATACATAAAGTCAATCACTGGAGGTCCTCAGTAAGTTTGCAGCTCAACTGTTTCCTAAACAGATTTTAACAACAAACAAATCATAGAAATATACGTGCAGCAAACTGATCTGAAAATTAGCTCTTTAGGTGTGAACCGTGATCTGAAAATATAGGCTGAATTTAAATTAATTCCAACCATCTCCCAATCTCTCTCCCCCCCCACACCACCCACACCAAATCATATTATAATAATAATTAAAATGATCCTTGCATTTTTATATAGAGCATCATCAATCACATCGTTGAGATGAGACGTCTCAAAGCGCTTCACAGGATATATTGTAAAGTGAATTGACTTTACTCGTGAATCAAGATAATCCTGTTGGGAGGGAACAATACTTTTCATTTTAAAACCCATAAAAGATTACTCTCTATGGTAAGTGACTTATATTCTTATGAATCAAGACAGTCAAACACCAACATCTAACAAGACTTCTAAACATGGTATATATAGTTTAAACTGCAAGCAAAAGATGACGGCTCCAACAGAGGTTTGAAGGCAGCTTTCATATCTCGGTTAAGATACTTCCATGTTATCAAATCACAAGATTATTTACTGATCATCAAGGAAGAAACATCCTGTTAAAAGTACACTGATTGCAACATTACATACAAGATCCTCAGCAACCTTCAGCAGTTTACCAAACAGCAAATTCAGCATAAAGCAAGGATGAAACCTACCACATTGGTCTACCTGAACTAGTACGTACAGAAGTGGCTTTAACTGAGAATGGCCATAAACGCCCTTAAGTGTAATACATTGTGGAGCTGTTGTAGCTCAGTGGTTAGAGCACTCGCCTCGCAAGCGAGAGTCCCGGGTTCTATTCCCGTCAGGGCGAAACGTTGAGACAGGTTTCCACACCACCTCTGTTTGTCGAGCAATAAATAGGAATCCGGTTGTTAATTGAACGGCAGATCGCTTTTTTCAGGGGGGTAATCCTTCCAAAAAAATAAATCACAGTAAATAAAAAATGGTCACTTCAATATCCACAACTGTTTGTGGGACGCTGCTGCGTGCAATGGGTTGCTGCATCTCTCCTCAAAAGCAGTCACTTCACTTTACAGTTTATTCCGAGAATCGCTTTTGCGACGTCTCGGAGCAAAACTCCAGTTGCTACCCGTCCGGAAACTAGGTGTCAGAATAAGAACTTCCGGTTTTCTTGTCCTCCCTTTTGCACTCATAACTCATCAACACCGACCTTCAATACAAACACACACCACGCAATGGGCCCTTTGTGATCTATAATCTCTTTCAAAAAAAAAAGAAAACAAATTGCCATGGGATACATTTAGAACCAAGAGTAAACTATGAGCTCGAGACCAAGATACTGGAAAATGAGACGGTTAAGGAAAACGGTGTGTACGTTACACACAAGATAAATGTGTCGGGTGAGCTGTTAAATCAAATTGTGAGATTTAGGAGATTATTTTGGCCACCGTTGTACTAAAGGTACACAAATATACAGTCACTTCACTTTACAGTATATATTCTGTGAAGCGCTTTGAGATACAGTCGATAAGATGTGAAAAGCGCTGTATAAAATGCAAGGATTATTATTGTTGTTGTTGGATGTACCATCTCTGCCAGACGTTCAGATCAAGGTTCAAGTTGGACATTAAACATTTCATTATTATTTGGAAAAGTATCACGTTTTCTCAACATCTTGACCAACACACATACGCACACACCCTCCTTCATGCAAATTCAACAAAATATAGATTAGTCATTCTTTGTACCGCTGTTTGTGCAACAGGTTAGGCTACCCTCATTTGCCTGTGCAAGTTATAATAATAATAATCATTCTTGCATTCGATATAGCGCATTATCATGTCGTGGAGAACTCTCGCAGGAAGGATGTACTGTAAAGTGTAGTGACTGTGTATCTACTTGGGAAAAATATGGCGGCCAATTAACGTCAAATAAATTCATTAGTTAATGCACATTGGGTTACATGAGTTGAAATTAATTTACAAACGGCAGCTAAACTCACTGAAGCCAATTGTACTGGCTGGAAAGGCACACGTATTTAGATACATAAATAAAAAGGAATCTTGTTCTGGAATGTGTGTGTGTCAACTGTCTGTGCCGAGGAGTGTATGTTAAAGAACGTTGTTAAGATAATCTAATAAAGATCAGGATTTTATTCTTCATATTTATTGCCATTAATACAAAAACGATAATCTGATCAAAATGCCTGAACGCAAAGTGGTTTCACCTCACAGAAGTTGGAACACGACATTGTCAATAATAGAAAAGGGGCAGGTTTCTGTGGGAATAGAAAACTCTAAACTCTGCAGACACACACACACACACACACACACATCAGCATTTTCGGCGTGCATTGCATTATTAGCCCACACTGTGAGGGGGAGAGATTATTAGTCTCTGTGAGGGAGCTTCGGATGCTTTGCAGTTCGGTTCGGTGACCACACGTTCTAGAATTTCTGTCTCGGTTCTGGAACTCTTTGCATCTGTACCAGTTTCCCGAACCCGCCTCTGCCCGCGTCGAAATCCGTCCTGTATTCATCACGGACCTGAAAGGGATCCCGAGACAATTTGAAACAGATTCCGACACGGGGCAACAACATTTGCACATTCCTGCTGAGAATTCACTCAACCGAGGCAAAGAAAACTCCAGCTCTCCTCTGGACTGTATTTACACAAATCAACTGAGTTAAAATATCTATGTTTCTTTATAAAACCAGTCTAGTTGCAAGTTCAAATGGAAAAAAACATTTTAAAAAAAAGTCAGAACGATATTTATTTGTTACTAACTTTTACTGTTCAACAAATTTGGGCCAATACTACAATCCCACAATCTCGCTTTTCTAACAATAAAAAGAATCAGAAATGAATTTTTACAAGCAGCAGTGCTCATCGAACTATTCAAATTCCTGTGGGAGGAAATACAGGATGTACATTACAGTATCAAGTACACAATACCGTGAGATATTCACATACCTGCCCCCCGGACTTTCCTCTACCGAACTGTCTGCCGTCTTTAAAGCCCGTGTCCCAGTCCGTTCTGATAATCCGATCGTCCAGGCGCGTACCGTTAATAAATCTCATACAGTTTTCAGACTCTAGTCGAGTGTAATATCTGATTCAATCGTCAAGGGTCAGAACTATCCATCCACCATCCCAGGCCTCGCCCAACCTCCACTCAAACTCCAACCACGAGGAGAATCGGCATTTCCTTAAATCTAAAATCTACCCCATTCCTCCCTTACTCCCTCATCACCTCCTGCTCATCATCCACCCCCCCCCCCCCCACCCCCCCACCCCCCCACCCCCCCACCCCCCCCCCCCCCCCCCCCCCCACTCCCTATCTCTTCACATTCGCTGGTTTTTGCTTTTTCGTATTGTAATTGAAAATTCTAAATAAATGGCTTTTGGTTAACAACAACAACAAAAAAATTTAAAGGGGTAGAAGCCACATTTCAGCCACACGGTAAGGATACTCAACAAAACAGAACCCACACGAGGTTTTCTTGATCTTGTCCAACCCCATAATAATCCTCTTCACGTCACCACTTTTTGAAAAGAGTTCGTAGATTTGTTCCTCTGTGGTGTAGAATGAGAGATTGCCAACATAGAGCGTGCAGCTGTTTCGGAGAAGTCTTTCCTGGTCACCTCGACTTCCCTTGAAGACACAATATATAAACGGATGAAAAAAAAAGAGAAAACCCTTTCCTACAATAGCGCAAAAAAATATAATCCCGCAAGTGTTTCCCTGCAGCAATGAACAAAAAACACAACTGAGCCAGGAATATTTTGTGAGGATAACATCATGCGGAATCCCAACAACTTGTAGGGTCTTTGCCGAAGAAGAGGGGGGAGGGTCAGGACTTTCGGCCACTACACCTCAAACACTTTATTCCTTCCGAACTGGCCCTTCTTTGAGGTGGCGCCTGAAAGAAAAATCTTCCGCACACACACACACACGGACACACACTTAATAATATTCCCTCAAAAAAAATTGGCCATTTCAACCCACGACTGTTTGTGTGTGTGTGTGTGTGTGTTTGCGTAATCGGCTGCCGCGTTTCCCACAAATATATATATATAATATATACATATATATATACAGTCAATTCACTTTACAGTATATTCTCAGTCAAGGGTTTTGAGACGCAGTCTCTAAGGAGACGAGAAAAGCGCTCGCTGTATACAAATGCCAGGATTATTATTATCATTACTATTCCCCCCCCCAACCCCCTCTCCCCTCCCACCCCCCACATGAGGGATTCTATATAACTTACAAGTCGTTGAGATACCAGGAATGAAGTGTGTGTGTGTGTATATGTATATATATGTGTGGGTAAGTGTGTATGTGTGTATATGTGTGTGTGTGTATGTGTGTATATGTGTGAGTAAGTGTGTGTGTGTGTTTGGTTAAGTGTGTGTGTGTGTATGTATGTGTGTGTGTGTATGTATGGGTAAGTGTGTGTGTATGTATGTGTGTGTGTGTATGGGTAAGTGTGTGTGTATGTATGTGTGTGTGTGTATGGGTAAGTGTGTGTGTATATGTGTGTGTTTGGTTAAGTGTGTGTGTGTGTGTGTGCGTATGGGTAAGTGTGTGTGTATGTATGTGTGTGTGTATGAGTAAGTGTGTGTGTGGGTAAGTGTGTGTGTGAGGGTAAGTGTGTGTGTATGTATATGTGTGAGGGTAAGTGTGTGTGTATGTATATGTGTGAGGGTAAGTGTGTGTGTATGTATATGTGTGAGGGTAAGTGTGTGTGTATGTATATGTGTGAGGGTAAGTGTGTGTGTGGGGGGGTAAGTGTGTGTGTATGTCTGTGTGTGGGGGGGTGAGTGTGTGTGTATGTCTGTGTGTGTGGGGGTAAGTGTGTGTGTATATGTGTGAGGGTAAGTGTGTGTGTATGTCTGTGTGTGTGTGTGTGGGGGGGGTAAGTGTGTGTGTATGTCTGTGTGTGTGTGTGTGGGGGGGTAAGTGTGTGTGTATGTCTGTGTGTGTGTGTGGGGGGGGTAAGTGTGTGTGTATGTCTGTGTGTGTGGGGGGGTAAGTGTGTGTGTATGTCTGTGTGTGTGTGTGTGAGGGTAAGTGTGTGTGTATATGTGTGTGGGTAAGTGTGTGTGTATGTCTGTGTGTGTGTGTGTGGGGGGGTAAGTGTGTGTGTATATGTGTGAGGGTAAGTGTGTGTGTATGTCTGTGTGTGTGTGTGTGGGGGGGGGTAAGTGTGTGTGTATATGTGTGAGGGTAAGTGTGTGTGTATGTCTGTGTGTGTGGGGGTAAGTGTGTGTGTATGTCTGTGTGTGTGTGGGGTGGGGGGTAAGTGTGTGTGTATGTCTGTGTGTGTGTGGGGGTAAGTGTGTGTGTATGTCTGTGTGTCTGTGTGTGTGTGGGGGTAAGTGTGTGTGTATGTCTGTGTGTGTGTGTGTGTGTGGGGGGGTAAGTGTGTGTGTATGTCTGTGTGTGTGTGTGGGGGGTGGGGGTAAGTGTGTGTGTATTTGTGTGTGTTGTATGTGTTTGGGATCTGAGGCTGTTGCCAAGTTACATCAGCAGAAACACCGCGACGTTTAAAACATCATCATCAATATTATTATCACTATCATTATTATACAGTTTACAAAAACACCAACGATTTACCCTAAAATGCTGGTCTCGGTATTGACTCAACTCCACGTGAGAGTCGCTGGTCAGCGCGTTCAGAAGGGCGCTCATCGTCAGCCTAGTCAACTATATATTCTCTCTTTCTCTTAATTAATGTATATATATATATGTGTGTGTGTGTGTGTGTCTCTATACTATAGATATAAGGTTTAAAATGAACCGCAGCCCGAGCTGGGCCCCAATCCACCAATCACGTGACAGGGGCGGGAAGCGTGCATGTGTTTCATACGGGGGGGGCCCGGGTTGGGAACCTGAGCCCGGAGATTAGTTCCTACCCTCTCACCTCACCCTACTCCTTCCATCCCGCACTCCCTCATTCACTCACTCACTCACTCACTCACTCCCACCGCTCACTCTCACCCCCCCCCCCCCCCCCCACCCCTCCTCACTCTCACCCACCAAGGTATTTGTTCTTAGAGTGTGTGGTGGTGGAGGGGAAGGCTTATAATGTGTGTGTGGGGGGGGGGGGGGGGGGGCTAAGAGTGTGTGTGTGTGTTGGGGGGGGGGGGAGGGGGGAGTCTTAGAGTGTGTGTAAGTGTGTGTGGGGGGGGGGGAGGTATTCATTACTTAAAATCCCGGAACAGGGCAATAGCAACTCTACATAACATAACGGTGAGAATGTATTATTATTGTTTCTTTATTGTAGTTATTATTGTCGTGACGATTTGTCAATGATTCTTATTATTAAAGCGGTGGTGTCTGTGTGTGCACCATGCCGGGGGGTGAGGGGGGGGGGACAGGGACAAGCCGCCCATTGCCGATGTGGTTAGTCGGCGGCTGGTTGTCAGGGAGACATGGCTGGCTGGAGGTGGGGGGGGGGGGAGCGCACCGAGCAGAGCCGAAGTCGAGTCCGACCCGAGCACGAGCCGAGTCCGACCCGAGCACGAGCCGAGTCCGAGCAAAGCCGAGCCCGAGTAGAGCCGAGTCCGAGTAGAGCCGAGAGCGACCCGAGCACGAGCCGAGTCCGAGCAAAGCCGAGCCCGAGTAGAGCCGAGTCCGAGTAGAGCCGAGAGCGACCCGAGCACGAGCCGAGTCCGAGCAAAGCCGAGCCCGAGTAGAGCCGAGTCCGAGTAGAGCCGAGAGCGACCCGAGCTCGAGCCGAGTCCGAGCAAAGCCGAGCCCGAGTAGAGCCGAGTCCGAGTAGAGCCGAGAGCGACCCGAGCTCGAGCCGAGTCCGACCCGAGCAGAGCCGAGCTCGAGCCGAATCCGACCCGAGCACGAGCCGAGTCCGACCCGAGCTCGAGCCGAGTCCGACCCGAGCACGAGCCGAGTCCGAGCGAGCGGGCGGGCGGGCGGGCGGGCGAGGGCGAGCGGCCATGGTGATTCAGAGGCTCCTGGTCGCTCTCCTCAACAACGCGCAGCTGGTCGAGCGGCTGTCGGAGACGCGGTTGATCCGCCGGGCGGCCCAGCTCACGGCCTACGCCATCACCCGACTCCAGCTGGGCGGCCAGGAGGCTGCGGACAAACTGAGGCGCTCGGAGACGGCGAGGCAGGTACGGGAGGGGGCGCTCAGGCCGGGCCAACTGGGCGACATGAGCCGTAGGGCCTCCCGCCTCAAGGACACCTTCGTGAGGGAGGTGAAGGAAGGCCTGAGGGAGAAGAAGTAGTGAGAGAGGGGGAGAGGATGGGAGGTGAGGGAGGGAGGGGGGGGGGGGGGGGAGACTGTCTGTCTCTCCCTGACTGGCCTGGCGTCTCTGGGGGAAGGTCATGATCAGGAAAACCCGTCCCACACACATCAGGCCCATCCAACCATCCAGTAACTCAACTCAACCAGGAGTACCCAATGACTCAGCCAGTCACTACAGTACAGTACAGTACAGCGGTCACTGGACCAGGATCACTCCAGGATTTCACCGCGGCTTCCAGTATCTCAAACCGGGAGCACCCATCACTCAACCGGAGTCACCGATCCCGAGATCTCAACCAGGAGTCCAAACACTCCCGGAGTCACCGATCCCGAGATCTCTACCGGGATCACCCATCACTCCCGGAGTCACCGATCCCGAGATCTCTACCGGGATCACCCATCACTCCCGGAGTCACCGAGCCCGAGATCTCAACCGGGAGCACCCATCACTCCCAGAGTCACCGAGCCCGAGATCTCAACCAGGAGCACCCATCACTCCCGGAGTCACCGAGCCCGAGATCTCTACCGGGATCACCCATCACTCCCGGAGTCACCGAGCCCGAGATCTCAACCAGGAGCCCGAACTCTACAGTCGTTGAACGACTTTTTCATTTTGCGGTTCCCAACCTTTTTATTCCCAAGTGAGAAGATCGGGAATATCCCTCACGGAATGTTACCCGCAGGTGGGACAATCCATTTCCGCCTCCCCCCCGTTCCCCACTTCCCCCCCCCCCCCCCCCCCCGTGGATAATTGGGATTTATATTTAGCCAAGACCGTTACCGTAATTTATTTTAACACTGGAGTTATTTTCTGGGGTCAAAAGATAAAATGTAAATAAACTTGTGAAACGGGAGTCGAAAATGTAATTAATGACACGACAATTTGTGGCAATACAATCACTCTGCGATTAAATTGATGGAAATGGTAAAAACAAAAATGGTCAATTATTCCGTGTTATATTACATGATCAGCCTAAAAATTCATTGCACTTCCACCAACAATCTCAAGCCGTAACTGTTCGGTAAAAAAATTTTTTTTATCCCGCATGTCTGTAAAGGTGTAGAAAAGTACTAGTCATGGGGACAGCTGAACAAAAGACAAATAAATGGCCGTCAGAATTCTGACTTTTTAGGCTTTCCACGCACTTTGAAAAGCCAAAGGCTTAACTGGTCTAGTCCCTCTTTGGAAAGAAGGGAAGGTAAATCAGGAGGATCTTCCAGGGATAAATGAGGGAAAAAAGATGCAACCGTTTGCAGTGATAAACCGGAATTCTTCACAACTTCTCGAACAGTGCCGGGAGCTACAATGTAGATGTTCTTATCTTGGTGGCTCTCGGTGCTTTCGGAAGAGAAATCGTCAAGTAACTCCGACACCGTCTTGTGCAGCACAGACACATCAGCCCCTCCCAGATCAATGATCCTGACACAATCCTGGTCTTTTCTGATGTTCAGTAAATACCGAGGAGGCATGTAGGTGTGGTAAAACACCAAACTAGGCTGGCCCTGGCCAACTATCGGGCCGTTTGAATGCAGGGCTGTCTCCAAATAGGACAGACAAGGAATCAGGCCTCCCTGATGGAGACAGCCGAACAGCACTGACCCACAGACATTAAACGCCACAACCACAAGTTTCCACCTGACCAGCTCATATTTGGGGGCAGTGAGAACGACCAGGGGAATGATAAGTGGGATAATAAACCGCGCTTCTTGGTGACTAAATAGAGATAATATGATCAGCGGAACAAAATACAGTAACGTTATATACTCAGTAATGGGAGAGACAGTGGGGGACTGTGCTGCCGATTTAATTTCCTGTGGTTCCTTCAGAGAGCCAGCTTTGTGGGCGAGTTTGGTAGTTACTGTTTGGATGGCGGTTACAATGGCTGAGCAATGAAGGATTCCAAACAGCATGAGGCTATTAACAGTCAGATGTGTAAACCAGGGATGGCTGCCGTGTGCCATGAGATTTTTAGGCTGAAGGTTATAGACAATGAAATTGATAGGACTTAACACGAGAGATTGGGTTACGTCGACGTTGAACTTGTACACGGCATTACTGACTGTCGATGAACTGAAATAGATTGAATCTGTCACAATGAAGATCAAACCGGTTGCCGCCATGGGGGCCAAAACGCCGAATGAATTCACAGCTATTGTTCTTAAATCGAATCGAAACTCGCCCTCCCGATCGCGAGACAGCCAGGTTACCATTGGCACCAAGGCAAAGCCCACAAACGTGGGTCTGTTGAAAAAGCCGGAGATTAAAACGATCCCGATCAGATGCCTGTGGTCTCTCTTCTTGTGCGTCCTGTGTCGTTGCGTACCGGTCGCAGGCCTCACGTCCATTGCCACCAGTAACAGCAGCCACGCAAACAGAGCCGCTTCTATCACGTTCGAGAAAGTCCTGCTGTAAAAGACCAACATGACGTGGGAGCTGCTGAGCAACACTAAAGCATTCCACGGGTTGGCTCCCCAGAGGAGGGACAGACGGTAGACCACGTAGTCTATGAGGAAGGACAGGCAGGTCAGGAGGAACCTGGGGACCACCAGCAAGCTGTAACTGTTGAGGAGGCTGCCGAAAAGATCGGAATGGTGTAAAGCTTTAAGGAGCCTGAAGGAAAAGCCGGATGTCACCAATGGGAAGAGGATCGACCTGCTGGGGGAGCTGGG
Organism: Hydrolagus colliei; assembly: GCA_035084275.1. NCBI lineage: Eukaryota > Metazoa > Chordata > Chondrichthyes > Chimaeriformes > Chimaeridae > Hydrolagus > Hydrolagus colliei. The sequence goes on along the minus strand of CM068751.1, from coordinate 20,308,533 downwards.
ATTGAACTCCCAGGGACGGAAGGTTTTTAAATTCAAAATATCACCTGTGGAAGAAAAAGCAAAGATACATTTTTTTTATTAAAAGGATTTGCCCCACTATATAATCGATAAGCAGCATCTTGACTCTTAAAATAAGAACCTATTTTTCTACCAATTCAAAATGAAAGGAAGAGGCGAACAAAGATTTGATATAGTGCAATTGTATATCGCATAAAGAGTGTTTGGCCACTGTTGAAATGGTCAATCCGTAATGGGCCTCACTGATGGGAGTGAAATGGGGATGAAATGTAGGGTAGTAACTTGGGATGGAAGGCAACACACTCATGCAAAATTACCTTGTTGTGAATGATTACTCCCATGTAACAGATGCCAGAAAACAGCCATCAAGGGAATAAAACCCACTGTAAATTGTGCTCAGAAATTTAAAGAATGTTTGACTGTGCCAATGGTTTAAACGTGTTATATATTCTCCAGCGCTTTGGGACGTCCTCCTGACGTGAAAGGCGCTCTCTATACAAATGTAATTTTGTTGTGGTTGTGATTGTTGAACTTGCTGGCGGAGTAGACTACCAAGATTACATCACAGATTCTAAAAGCTTTTTTTTATTAAAAAAAATTAAATGTTTTACCTGCCATAACCTCTGGAGACTGGAAAAATTCATCGGGGTGGATGTAACCGGTTTGTGGGGCAAGGCACCACAGTAACCTGACCAATCCCAGAGTAAACCACACCATCTTCAGCCCCATCCTAAGCAAGTACAGTAATATGAAAGCATTGCAGTATTATTTTATTACGTTTCCAAAACGTGATCGATAGATCACAGCACATAAGTGAGAAATCATATGAAAATCTTTATCATCCTTCAATTAGGGAACGGCGATGTATCGGTATTTCGGTTAAACCCGATATGATTTTCAGATCGGTATGCCGATATGGTGATTCTAAAAAAACCGTTATATCGAGAAATTCGATTTTAAAAATATACATCGATATATTTTTAATATCGTTCCTGGCAATATATCAATATTGTTGGTACTATCAGTGTAATGCGATCTTTTCCAGCTTACCTTGTCACCGGCATTGCAACCTCCTAGACCTAGAGCATGGAATGCGCGTACATTCGGTGCGCGCGCACAATCAACGCGCGCGCACATCCGATGAGCGCGCACACTTTACCGCTTATACTCGACGTGAGTCGTGGCGTAATCGCTGAAAATTGTCGTTTGAAAATTTACCTTTCTCATCATGGGGAAAAGAAGCCCCGTATGGGACTACTTTGAAACCAATGCAGTCAGTAATGGTGTGTATAGATGTACAGTTTGCAAGGTCTTGGTTAAGACATCTGATTCGAGCACGAGCAGCCTGCGACATCACATTAAGCAGCACCACCCGCCCAGCACGCTGCCCTCAGAGCGAAATCATTGTCGACAACAGCAGGAAAGGTAGTGGGGCCAGTGCAGCTCAAACAATTCCTGCTTTATTTAAGAGGAGAACATTGCACCAGAGAGGGGACAAAAAGTGGCAAAGTATCACGAACGCTGTCACTTTTTGCATAGCGAAGGAGAGCTTGCCAATGGCGATTGTTGAGACGCTTGGGTTTAAGCAACTCCTAAACGAACTGGACCCAGGTACAAACCACATGGCGAAGGACATTAATTCAGACTTCAGACTACATAAAAATAAGTGGCATTTTGTGGCTGTAAGTGTTATTTTTGTGTGTGAGAGAGTTCGAAGCCAGATTATCACTGCTTCTATGTGTGTGTCTGACGAGACACACAGCAGTGATAACAGTCAGACTGTCTGCCTCTCTCTTTCTATTGTAATAGATCTCATTTACACGTGGACATTACATGCTAGTTTCAAGCAAGAAATGGAGGAGAATAAATCTCTAGATTTTTTTTTTTTTGTGTGTGTGTTCTATTTTGTGTTTAGAGATGGAGGGAGAGAAGGAGAGGGGGGAAAGTTGGGAGAGAAGGAGAGGGAGGGAGAGAATGAGAGGGGGAAAGGAGGGAGAGAAGGAGAGAGGAAGAGAGGAGAGGGAGGGAGAGAATGAGAGGGGGAAAGGGAGGGAGAGAAGGAGCGAGGGGAGGGAGGGAGGGAGAAGGAGAGAGGAAGAGAGGAGAGGGAGGGAGAGAATGAGAGGGGGAAAGGAGGGAGAAGGAGCGAGGGGAGGAGGGAGGGGGAGAGAAGGAGAGAGGAAGAGAGGAGAGGGAGCGAGGGGAAAGTTGGAGAGGAGAGAGGAAGAGAGGGAGAGGGAGCGAGGGAGAGAAGGAGAGGGGGAAAGGAGGGAGAGAAGGAGCGAGGGGAGGGAGGGAGAGAAGGAGAGGGGGAAAGGAGGGAGAGAAGGAGCGAGGGGAAAGTTGGGAGAGAAGGAGCGAGGGGAAAGGAGGGAGAGGGGGAAAGGAGGGAGAGGAGACAGGGAGGAGGAGAGGAGACAGGGAGGAGGGAGAGGAGACAGGAGGAGGAGGGAGGGAGGGAGGGAGGGAGAGAAGGAGAGGGGGAAAGGAGGGAGAGGAGACAGGGAGGAGGGAGAGGAGACAGGGAGGAGGGAGAGAAGGAGAGAGGGAGGGAGGGAGGGAGAGAAGGAGAGGGGGAAAGGAGGGAGAGGAGACAGGGAGGAGGGAGAGGAGAGAGGGGAGGGAGGGAGGGAGAGAGGGAGGGAGGGAGGGAGAGAAGGAGAGGGGGAAAGGAGGGAGAGGAGACAGGGAGGAGGGAGAGGAGACAGGGAGGAGGGAGAGGAGACAGGGGAGGAGGGAGAGGAGGGAGAGGGGGAAGTTGGGAGAGAAGGAGGGAGGGACAGAAGGGGAGAGGGGGGAGGTAGGGAGAGAGAGGAGAGAAGGAAGGAGAGAGGGAATGAGAAGGGGAAGGGAAACTGACTGGTATATCTTAACCTAGCAAACAACCATCGTATAATTCAACAGACCTTGACACCAACATTACAAACTTTCTGGACCTAGAGCACGCATTTCGAAATGTGCGTGCACCGCGACTGCGCGCGCATCGTCAGTGCGCGCGCACCGTCAATGCGCGCGCACCATAAATGCGCGCGCGCCATCAATGCACGCGCACTTCGAATGCACGCGCATGCGCAGTATAAAAACTCGATAGATCGGTTTAAGTGGGTATGAGCAAACCAATATATCCATATCCGGATAAATCCCATATCGCCGTTCCTACCTTCAATCAATTGTGTAAGGGCTCTGGCTGCTCAGTTGGTGCCTCGGACAAGTTTCCTTACTCCACACACACACACACAAACGCGCCTAATAATAATCCCACCCCACCAAAAAAACAGCAAAATTGGTCATTTCAATCCATAACTATTTGTGTGTGGAGGACGCTGCTGGGCGCAATCGGTTTACCGCGTTTCGTCCCCTACGCCCTGTGCAGATGAGTATCTCAAATAACCCGGTGATAGACGGCACAAGGGGGAGGATCTGGAGGTCCCAGCCGTACCTCAACCCTCACCCCCCCCCACCCCCCTCATTACCAGGGTGTATTACTGTACTTGCTTAATGTTCCGATCTCCCAGCCCGCCTCAACGTTCATGAGTTTCACCCACAAATAGACATACAGTCTTTAGAAGATATATATTCTATGAAGCTCCTTGAGACGTGTCAATGGCGATGCTAAGGCGCTATATCACATGCGAGGATGATTGTTATTAATGTGAGATTCCATGGATAATTCCTAGGATTGATTCCTTTCTCTTGGCCTCGTCGAACCGCTCGATTAAAAAAGAAAATAAGTTAAGATTTCTTTTTTTAATAAAAGCATATATTTTTAATAAGAGTATTGGTGAGTGAAGAATTTAATGCTTGAATTTTCATTCAAACGTTCAGACAGACATTAGGGTGGTTTTTCATTGAATGAAATTGGCAAGACAGGAAAATTGACAATCCAATCAGTGTTTCTTTCCCACACATAACTCTGCAATTACAGTATTAGCACTGTTCCCAACGTGCAAACAATGTACACATATTTAATATAATATATACTTAGACATATCTAGTGATTCTATAAAATTGCATTTTAAAAAAAAACCAGATTTTCTCCCCAATAAAGTAAGAAATATGATCTGTTATTATCCCAGAAGGATTGCTACAGTGAATAAATACGCACGAAGACCCAATTTGTACAGAGCTTTCTTCGAACAAATATCCTCTCTGTAACTGAATGGTATCGTTGGGAGGAGGCAATATCTTATTTCAAGTCACTGACATTCACAGGAAAGATGAATTGTAGAATCATACAATTTTACAGCATAAAAAGGAGGTAATTCGAGCCATCGAGTCTGTGCCGGCTCTTTGAAAAGAGCTATTCAAAGTCAATCCCACTCCTCGGTTCTCCCTCTCTCTCCCCATAACCCCGCAAACCCGTCCTCCCTAAATAACCATCCACCTCTCTTTTAAAGATGAGATCCCTCCCTCTATAACATCACCCAGCTTTTTCTTGTTCCATGCTTTTGCTCTCCCCACCCACTCCACCCCACCACCCATTTCCTCTGTCCTTTAACCATGTCTACAACACATGACTATACAGTTATAACTTCCATCACCCAATGCGTCAAACACATACATGATCCCGTCTTGAGACTAGCCATTTGGGCCTTTTGAGCAATGAATCAGTTCAGATCAACAGGAAGTAAAGTCTGGATAAGAATGAGAATGAAACTTAATTTCTAGAATTCCCCACAGGTACAGCAATTAGCAGCAAACGTAACAGGGCGAGATCTAATTGCATTAGACTGACCATAAGAGATAAAATATTCCCGCAAGAATTGACAATTCAGGTGCAGTCCAGCCTCTCTACATCATGCCAAGTGAGTTGTTTGATGCTCTGATACATTCTGAATGTTTGTTTTTAAATTGTATAAAAAGTCTTTGGGCATTAATGCTCCAATCTCTTCTGAGGCTGTTAATGTTCTTAAAATTACTGGCAACTTAATACACCGTATAACATCATTTCTTGAGACGTGGCTCCTTCCATTCCAATGCATCTTATTCAAGTTTCTTGGGTTTCACACACAATCTTCTGACACACACTTTCAACTGGCTTTCCCAAAAACAACAACAACAAAAGTTCACAAATTTAAATGCTTTGACATGTTGAACTACCAACTCAGGCAAACGACCAGTCAGTCACAAATCCCACAAACTTTGTAACATGATTATATAGAGTCCAGTTAAATTCTATTAAAAAGTCTTGCTCGTTGATCATACAGTAATTTCACTCGTTCAATATTTAATTTTGAAGATACCATGAGAGCGAAACTTTGTGCTTGTCCATGGTTGACAAATGGGTATTAGATACAGATGCATTGTCATTATTCTATAGCAGTGCAAAAGGGGGCAACTGAGCTACATCTCTAATTGTACTCTAAACTTTCACTGATAATATTTATCTTGTAGAAAATAAATTCAACAGTATTACAAATAAAATTGTACCTCCATGATTGATTGATGCGTTAAATCCAAATTACTATCTTGATAACTATTTTAATGACCATGTCATAACGTCTGAGCTGAACAAGTTATGAATTAAATGGTTATTTCATTGCCTCATCCTATTGAGGCAGTGTTCTTATTCTCTGTTAGTGTCAGGTCCCAAAGTCACCGTTTTCAGCTGCCTTAAGAAATACAAGAAAGTCACAAATACTTTTTGTACGTTAGTTAACAGTCTCTACCAACAGTTATACGTCAAAAGCTAATCAGGCTAGAACCTGTGGATCAAGACTCCCCATTTCCCCCCCCCCCCATCAGAATTCTGACTGCTTCAGTGTCGCACGCACTTTGAAAATGTAAAGGCTTAACTGGTCCAGTCCCTCTTTGGAAAGAAGGGAAGGTAAATCAGGAGGATCTTCCAGGGATAAATGAGGGAAAAAAGATGCAACCATTTGCAGTGATAAACCAGAATTCTTCACAACTTCTCGAACAGTGCCGGGAGCTACAATGTAGATGTTCTTATCTTGGTGGCTCTCGGTGCGTTTGGAAGAGAAATCGTCAAGTAACTCCGACACCGTCTTGTGCAGCACAGACACATCAGCCCCTCCCAGATCAATGATGCTGACACAATCCTGGTCTTTTCTGATGTTCAGTAAATACCGAGGAGGCATATAGGTGTGGTAAAACACCAAACTAGGCTGGCCCTGGCCAACTATCGGGCCGTTTGAATGCAGAGCTGTCTCCAAATAGGACAGACAAGGAATCAGGCCTCCCTGATGGAGACAGCCGAACAGCACTGACCCACAGACATTAAACGCCACAACCACAAGTTTCCACCTGACCAGCTCGTATTTGGGGGCAGTGAGAACGACCAGGGGAATGACGAGCGGGCTGATATACCGCGCTTCTTGGTGGCCGAATACAGATAAAATGATCAAAGGCACGAAATACACTAACGTTATATACCCACTCATGGGAGAGACAGCCGGGGGCTGTGCTGCCGATTTAATTACCCGTTGTTCCTTCAGAGAGCCAGCTCTGCGGGCGAATTTGGCAGTTAGCAGTTGGATGGCGGTTACAATGGCTGAGCAGTGAAGGACTCCAAACAGCATGAGGCTATTGGCAGTCAAGTGTGTGAACCAGGGGTGGCTGCCGTGCGCGGCAAGGCTTTTCGGGTCCAAGTTATACATAATGAGATTGACGGGAGTGACCACCAGGTGCTGACTGATGTCGACAATGAGCTTGTAGAGAGCATTCTCGTCCGTCAAAGCCCAGTCACTGTGAGAGAACAATGAGCCATAATACACCGCGTCTGTCACAATGAAGATCACACCGGTTGCCGCCATGGGGGCCAAAACGCCGAATGAATTCACCGCTATTGTTCTTAAGCCGAATCGAAACTCGCCCTCCCGATCGCGAGACAGCCAGGTTACCATTGGCACCAAGGCAAAGCCCACAAACGTGGGTCTGTTGAAAAAGCCGGAGATTAAAACGATCCCGATCAGATGCCTGTGGTCTCTCTTCTTGTGCGTCCTGTGTCGTTGCGTACCGGTCGCAGGCCTCACGTCCATTGCCACCAGTAACAGCAGCCACGCAAACAGAGCCGCTTCTATCACGTTCGAGAAAGTCCTGCTGTAAAAGACTAACATGACGTGGGAGCTGCTGAGCAACACTAAAGCATTCCACGGGTTGGCTCCCCAGAGGAGGGACAGACGGTAGACCACGTAGTCTATGAGGAAGGACAGGCAGGTCAGGAGGAACCTGGGGACCACCAGCAAGCTGTAACTGTTCAGGAGATTGCCGAAGAGATCGGAATGGTGTAAAGCTTTAAGGAGCGTGAAGGAAAAGCCGGATGTCACCAATGGGAAGAGGATCGACCTGCTGGGGGAGCTGGGATTGAACTCCCAAGTGCGGAAGGTTTTCAGGTTCAAAATATCACCTGTGGAAGAGAAAAAAGAACGTATTAGGAAATATGAGGCTACACTACCACATGGTGACGAGACAAGTTGGGAGCGTTGTTGAAATGTATTAAAAGGTTGAGTGAGGACGGAATCGAGGTTGCATTCAGGTAGCTCATCTGTGGAGAGAAACCTGCTCCTTTCCGTGCTGCAACTTGTGATTCTAGACTTATTATTGTAGACTGTTTCCAAACACAGACTGAAATGTAAAGGAGTCTGGCTGTGTGCTACTCTGCTATTTCATGTTGAAACTCTTGTGTGTGACACAGAGTAAACTGCACGGGGTAAACACCAGAGCTGACAGGTACTTAACCACCGAGTATCTTCCTGATTGCAGTTTGTTTCCTGTTTAAAGGTTCCTTAATTGAGTTCTATGAACATCCATTCTACAAAGTACAACTCAAAGCTCACAAATGAGTCAGATTCAGTGTGTGTTATACCCTATGTATTCCCCCATAGAATCTGGGATCAATTTTACTGTCTTGTTACAGAACATCTAATGCTGAATATTGCAATATTTTTCACATTTTTTACCATATCTACAATTTTGTATACAGCTTTCTTTTTACCTGTGTTTTTTTTCCTATTTTTTAATATTTTCTGGTTCTACCTCGTCTCTCGATTTCCATTTCCTTTTCCTGCTTCCTTCACTTGCTACTTTGCTATGTTCCACTTGACGACTATTGAATTAAAAAAACATTAATACATTGTATATTAAACAATTCTGAGTACATCAGTTTTCCTCTATCGGAACTGACACCCCCTATGCAGGGGGGGAGGGGGGGGGAGGATGGTGGATATGCTAAGGTTCAGAGAAATACAGAAATTCTATTAAATAGATATACAGAACATCCAAATTACGATAACCTCTTTACCTGCCATGACCTCTGGAGACTGGAAAAATTCATCAGGATGTATATAACCAGTTTGCGGAGCAAGGCACCACAGTAACCTGACCACTCCAAGGGTCAACCACACCACCTTCAGCCCCATCCTTGGCGAATGCTGTAGTCCTTTACACATCTGTTCAAGACAAACAAGTTTTATTCTCCACTTACCCACCGCTTCATTGAGGCAAATCAGAATTTTGTCAAGCCTCTCTTCAAATTTATAATACTTCATATCCTGAATCACCCGGTTATGTCTTGTGACGTCCTCTCGACGTGAAAGGTGCTTTACAAACGTAACTTGTTGCCTTAGCAATAGAGCCTTCTAAAGTCATTGGCGTACCCCAAACCAAACACAATAATCTCTCAACCGCGGCCAAGCCAGGGTCCTAAACAATATCAATAATAATAATAATCCTTGCATTTGATATAGCGCTTTCCACATCTTATCACCGCCCCAAAGAGCTTCACAGAATATACTGTAAAGTGGAGCTATATAAAGGGGAGCTATATAAATCAAAGTTCTTGTTGTAAATGTCTTTACCCCCCACCACCAATGTTGACATTGACATTGTCTGACCAGATAGCACAGGGAGGGGGGGGGGGGGGGGGGGGGCGCTGTGGGGCGGGGCACTCTGGGACTTGTAGTCTATTTGCTGCCCACTCGCGTAACGTGTATGGGAGGGTCAGCCTGGGGAGAGGTGTGGGGGGGGGGGGGGGTGGGCGGGGCGCTCTGGGACTTGTAGTCTATTCACGCCCACTCGCGTCACGTGTGGGCGTCGGCCTGGGGAGAGGAGTGTGTGTGTGTGGAGGTGGTTGGGGGGGCGCGGGGCACTCTGGGACTTGTAGTCTATTCGCGCCCACGGGTGGCAGCGGAGAGGGTGGGAGAGGACTACAGTTCCCACAATCCCCCACCGCCCGCGGCCCAGTCACAGTGAAGACGGTTGAAGATGTCTCCTTCAGGAAAGTTAAGAGTTAGATCTTACCGTATAGTGTTCCGTTACTTCCCCCCCCCCCCCCCCACCCCACTCCCCCTCCTTCTCTCCCCCCCCCCCGGGACCTGTGTTAATCGCCGTGTGGAGTGGTAGGCGAGTCCCAGGCTCGTATAGGAGTTAATAGGCCGCGTTCCTCTCGGTGTCACCCCCACACACACACCCACACACACTCACACACAGGCCTGCAATCAGCACATCCCCCGCCCTCCTCATACATCATTCATGAGCAGGAGGGGGGGGGGGGGGGGGGGGATGATGGAGGAGGAGAAAGTTATTCTTAATAGTAATAATTATTAATCATAATGAATCCTGGCGTCTGGTACGGTGCCTCATCACGTCTTCTACCTGGACTGTGTCTCAAAGCCCTTCACCGAATCGATCAATCGATCAATCAATCGATCGATCAACCAATCAGTCGATCAATCAGGGGGTGTGTGGGGGGGAGGTCGGGGCAGGATGAAGGAGAGTAGGAAAATTTCTGGGCAAATTTATAGTACTGTGTACTGTAAAGTGAATTTTACACTGATGTATTCGATCGATCAATTGTTGGCTACCTACGACCCAGGAATGAATCCCCCCCCCCCCCATCCCTCCTCAGACAGTGCCGTGGGATCTTTAACGTCCCTCCGAGCAGGCAGGTGGGACATCGGTTTAACTTGGAGCTCAGTGGTTAGAGACACTCGCTCGCCTTACAAGCGTGTGAGACCTGTGTTTCGAATCCAGGCAGGTCAGGTCAGGGCGAAACCTTGGGCGAGTTTCCTTTACTCCACACACACGCACGCACGCACACACACGCCTAACAATAAAAAAAAGCACAATAATAAAAATGGGTCGTTTCAATCCACGACTGTTTGTGTGGGGGACGCTGCTGTGCGCTATCGGCTGCCGCGTTTCGTTCGCCCGCAAATATATATACAGTCAATTCACTCTACAGTATATTCTCTGAAGCGCTTTGAGACACAGTCTATAAGACGTGATAAGGCGCCTATATCAAATCCAAGGATTGCTATCGCAGTATTATTATACCGTCTCATCCGAAGCCTGGCACCTTCCAACACAGCAACACCAACCCCAGGAATGTATCAGTTTAGACGCTATGTCATTCCACGTCCTGACCATGAGGCTTGAACCCGCCACTTTATGTCTCATTGGTGGCAGTGAGTGCGACCACTGAGCCAAGCTGGCAATGGGAAAGAAAAAATATTTGTGCTGCAAATACACATTGTATCACCACTGTGATATTGTATTAAGACAACTGATAACGGTGCTTTTAAAAATCCTAAGCATTTGATGTACAGTATAGAATCATAGAATTTTACGGCACAAAAGGAGGCCATTCGGCCCATCTAGTCTGTGCCGGCTCTTTGAAAAGAGCGATTCAATCCCACTGCCCTGCCCGCTCCCCATAGCCTAATAGACCTGTTCTCCCTAAATAAAGATCTAATTCCCTTTTAAAAGTTGTTATCGAATCAGCCTCCACCACCTTTTCAGGCAATGCATTCCAGATTCGAACAACTCGCTGAGTGAAAAAATTTCTCCTCAGCTCCCCTCTACTGCGCCTTGAAACTATTTTAAATCTGTGACCACGAGTATGGCGCCCTTCACACCAGGGGGAAATTTTATCTGGGGGAATGTTGACTAGGACACGGGGGAATGTTGACTAGGACACTGGGAAACAAACTGAGGCGGGAGGGACTGCGGAATGGATAACCTGCCTCAGAGTGAAAGTGCTACCAACCGAGCCAGGCCGGCAACCAGCCCAAGAATATGTAACCCGCGATGTGACACACGGTGATAATCCCTAAAAAAAAAATTTTTTTTTTTGCAAAATGAGTAATAAATCAGAATTAACAAAGTTTTGCCTTTTGTACTCGTGCATGCCCCAGTGAGTAGAAAAATGCAGTTTGGTTTCAGGTAAGTCAGCCAAGAGTAGGCAGACCAATTACACTGAGCACGAGATATGCAATACTGTACTTCAGTAAACTTCGACAATGGCTGTCTTTGATTGCAAAACTCATTTGATGCCACGATAGGCTTATTGGCCAGATTTTTAACAAAAAAACTAAAAAGGAAGAAGGGATTACAGATGGCTGGGGGGAGTGAGTGCACCTTGAGTTTAATTCCTGCGGCTGTCCATTTCATAAGGTGCGGAAATAGAAAAAAATCAGTTCTATATGTTAATAAAGAATGTTTTTTGGTGCTTGACGTACATTTTCCCCAGCACAATTGTTGAACAAACCACCAGTTTTGATCCGCTCATCGTCTACAATACCCCCTCCCCCCCACCCCCACTCCTCCTCCTATCTCGTTAATATAAGAAAATAATCCCATTAAATCTTGACATGAAACTGTAACCTAGCCAGCGCAATGACACAGAAATTGAGCTGCAATCCTTTCAACACTGTTTTTGGCTTCCAGAGTCTTTATCTTTGTTAAGCTTTATTGAAACATACGTACGAGGCATTGTTTCACAATCGCTTGCTCTGTTCGGGATGTTTTTTCTATCGCTCATTATAATTCCACTATCGGCACGTTCGAACGGCAAAGAACTCATGATTACATTAATTATTTACAGCAATGAAAACCTGTTGATAGCTGGAGTGATCAATGTCTCCCACAGATATTCTTCAAAACTACACAAAAAAGACAACTTTTTTTGTTCCGTGTCTTCTGGACGTCTCAACGCGCTTCGTAGAATTATACTGTGAAGTGTATTGACTGTATATAATTGCGGGCGAAACGCGGCAGCCAATTGCGCACAGCAGCGTCCCCCCAAAAACAGCCGTGGATTGAAAATGACCAATTTATTATAGGTACATTCTGCACCTGATTTGAGAAGTGTTTCTGCTTAAAGGTCGATTATCTTGGTTGCACTTATAGTCAACTCCCCCCCACTCCCCCCTACATCTCCCTTGCTATTATAAGAGGATAAGATGGATGGAAGGAAAGTGGGGACAGGCGGATTCTGTATCTTTGAGTTATCAGTATAGTAGAGAGAGGCAGGGCAGGAGATGAAAGGAAGGTTAGAGGAGAGGGTGATTCCGTTAAGTACAGTACAAACACTGAAAATCTTTGCCATCCCACTACCTGGTGGGTCTAAAATAAATGTTAGGCGTTTTAACAACCCCCCCATCTCTTCCCCCCCCCCCCCCCCCCCCGCAATAAAGACAGATCCGTTACACTTCACACAGTCATATTGGATTTTTACCCCCCCACTAAAAAAAAAATCACCACTTTATTAATTGTAGAAATATATTTTTGTGTCACTTATTTTGACGGCTTTGCCTTATCTGGAAGAAATTAATCGGTCGGGATTTTGTTTTAAAATCTATATTTTTTAAAAAGGTGAATAATTTAAAATGTACACACTATGTATACACACATACGCCCCCCCCCCCCCCTCCCCACACACACACACACACACACAGAGTGGAAAATGTGACAAAGTAAAGCCCTGAAAACATTCTGGTGGGGGTGGGGGGGGGGGGGGGGGGAAAGGAAAAAAACACACACACACAGAGTGTACAGTGTTTGAGGATGTGAGAGATGTTTGTGTGGACAGTGTGTATTTAGCTGAATCTCTTCCCGACTCGCACGGTTCACTCCTGCCTTTTGCCTTTTGCCTTTTTGCTGGATATTGTTAATAGATCAGAAGATTTGCAAAATATACTTGAAATGCGAGAATTTTCCTGAGAGAAGAAAAAAAAAAGTGTGGTGGGGGGGGGGGGAAAGAGGGCAAATTAATATTAAAGACGCACACACAGAGACAGACACACACGCACAGAGACAGACACACACACACAGAGACAGACACACACACACAGAGACAGACACACACACACAGAGACAGACACACACACACAGAGACAGACACACACACAGAGACAGACACACACACACAGACAGACACACACACACAGAGACAGACACACACACAGAGACAGACACACACACACAGAGACAGACACACACACACAGAGACAGACACACACACACACACACAGAGACACACAGAGAAACACACACACACACACAGATACAGCAAGGTTTTGCTATTGCCAATACTGTATGTTTGTGTGCGTGTGAATACAATACTGTGTGACACAGGGAACATTTCTCAGATTGCAGTCCTCCGCTTTTCTACAATCATTAACTTGGCGAAACAATCATCTATCTCAGAAGTCAACCTGGGAGTAGGGGGGTGGGGAGGGGAGGGGAGGGGAGACAAAAAGGTACCATTTAGCAGCTTAAGCGACCGAGAGGCACTTTGACTTGACAAAGACCGAAGGAAAGCACCAAGAACCATGAGGATCCAAGGCTGGACTGGCTGCATTTTGATCCTTACCTTGAGCTTGGGTAAGTAACAAAAAAAAACTCCTGTGAGCTGCGAGGAAACCGGTGGTTGTAACACGAAGCTTGGGGGTGGGGGGGGGGACAAAATACCCACAGAGTTTACGCTACTGAAAGAGCAAACGTGTTGATTGTGATATTGGCAGCAAGAGGTTTGTATGGAGCTGAATGTGTAGCATAGCGAGCGCCAAAGAGGCAGGAGAAGAATACTGTGCAACAAGTTAAGATCTTTAGATGAGTGTGTATGCAATGTACCCAGGAGAAAACAAGTGATTAATTAGCACACCCCTAATAATAATAATAATAATCCTTGCATTGGATTTATAGCGTTTTTTCACGTCTTCTAGACCGCGTCTCAAAGCGCTTCACAGAATATACTGTAAAGTGAATTGACTGTACATTTTGTTGACAAAACGCAGCAGCTAATTGCGCACAGCAGCGTCCCCCCACAAACAGTCGTGGATTGAAATGACCAATTCATTTTTTTTGGGGGTGGGGAGGGATTATTATTTATCCGCAGTCCATTCATTGTATAACGATAGTATTAATAATCATTGCATTTGATATAGAGCCTTATCATGTTTGCTAGACGTCTCAAAGCATTTCACGGAGTGTACTGTAAAGTGGATTGACTACTGTATGTTTGTGGTGCGAACATAGATTCGCACCACAAACATGTGGAAGAAATGTATGTTCCCACCTGTGTTTCGGGCATCGCTCCTGTTGGATTAGGCTGGGGAAAGACAGACTTTGGTTTGAATGTGATTTTTGTTCAGATATAATTTTCCTCCGAATCGAGAATTCAGTTAGAAAAAAAAAACAAGAAAATGAAAGTGCAAATCAGAAGTCAGATTCTCCCAAAGTGATTCCAGCTGGGGCACAATTCTGGCTTCTTTCCTCCTCTTATTAACTCACTCACTCACTCACTCACTCACTCACTCACTCACTCACTCACTCACTCACTCACTCACTCACTCACTCACTCACTCACTCACTCACTCACTCACTCACTCACTCACTCACTCACTCACTCACTCACTCACTCACTCACTCACTCACTCACTCACTCACTCACTCACTCACTCACTCACTCACTCACTCACTCACTCACTCACTCACTCACTCACTCACTCACTCACTCACTCACTCACTCACTCACTCACTCACTCACTCACTCACTCACTCACTCACTCACTCACTCACTCACTCACTCACTCACTCACTCACTCACTCACTCACTCACTCACTCACTCACTCACTCACTCACTCACTCACTCACTCACTCACTCACTCACTCACTCACTCACTCACTCACTCACTCACTCACTCACTCACTCACTCACTCACTCACTCACTCACTCACTCACTCACTCACTCACTCACTCACTCACTCACTCACTCACTCACTCACTCACTCACTCACTCACTCACTCACTCACTCACTCACTCACTCACTCACTCACTCACTCACTCACTCACTCACTCACTCACTCACTCACTCACTCACTCACTCACTCACTCACTCACTCACTCACTCACTCACTCACTCACTCACTCACTCACTCACTCACTCACTCACTCACTCACTCACTCACTCACTCACTCACTCACTCACTCACTCACTCACTCACTCACTCACTCACTCACTCACTCACTCACTCACTCACTCACTCACTCACTCACTCACTCACTCACTCACTCACTCACTCACTCACTCACTCACTCACTCACTCACTCACTCACTCACTCACTCACTCACTCACTCACTCACTCACTCACTCACTCACTCACTCACTCACTCACTCACTCACTCACTCACTCACTCACTCACTCACTCACTCACTCACTCACTCACTCACTCACTCACTCACTCACTCACTCACTCACTCACTCACTCACTCACTCACTCACTCACTCACTCACTCACTCACTCACTCACTCACTCACTCACTCACTCACTCACTCACTCACTCACTCACTCACTCACTCACTCACTCACTCACTCACTCACTCACTCACTCACTCACTCACTCACTCACTCACTCACTCACTCACTCACTCACTCACTCACTCACTCACTCACTCACTCACTCACTCACTCACTCACTCACTCACTCACTCACTCACTCACTCACTCACTCACTCACTCACTCACTCACTCACTCACTCACTCACTCACTCACTCACTCACTCACTCACTCACTCACTCACTCACTCACTCACTCACTCACTATTCCCCCCCGCCCCCCCACCCCATATCAATATGAAAAACCACACAACCTCACTCTCCCTTTAGCAATACATCTCTACGAATGATTGTTTAAACCTCCTTACTCTCCCATCGTTTTAGTTTTTACTCTGGGCATTATTGGGCCCTTCTCAGCAAACGTTTGAAGATTGGCAGAGAAATGATACCCCCATCCCTCCACCGCTGGGGATTTTGACACACAGCCAGTGCAGTACAGTACTAGCCTGACAATAACATTGACCCATATTCAACAGTCAGCGTTCATATTTCCAACCATTCTGTTTGGAAATCGGAAACTTTGCACTAAAATAACACACCAGCACAACAGCAGACACGAGGAGACTTTTTACAGTATTCACCTCGATAATAATAATATTAATAATAATAATCCTGGCATTTGATATGCTGGCTTTTCACGTCTTCTAGACTGTGTCTCAAAGCGTTTCACAGAACATACTGTAGAGTGAATTGACTGTGTATATATTTGTGGGCGAAACGCGGCAGCTGATTGTGCACAGCAGCGTCCCCCCCCCACAAACAATCAGGGATTGAAATGACCCTTTTTTTTTGAGGGATTATTATCAGGTGTTATTACAGTAAAACCTTGTTTATCCGGTACCCAACCAACTGGCATACTCAACCAACCGGTATCTCCCAATTGTATTGTATTGGGACACTCACGGTATGCTCACTTTGCGCACGAGCACTTATTAAACTTACCGAACGCTGGAATGCTTTTCTTACCGATCATTTTAACCGAGTGTGCTGGAATGCTTTATTGGTAAGTATCCATGCAATATTCTGTTATTATTTAGTCTATTATTAATATGGTATGTTTTGAAATAAGTTAATTTTGGGGGAGTTGGATTTTCAGCAACTTGCCGCTCGAATATCCGGCAGGTTTGATTAACCGGCACCGGGCAAGATCCCGAGGGTAACAAAGCTTTTACTGTATAAGGAGTTATTATAAGGAAACTTTACCAAGAATCGAACCATTGTCTGTCGCTTGCAAGGCGAGTGCTCTCACCACCGAGCTACAGGACTTGATGTAACGGAGTGTGAACTGTTAATCTCTTATCTGCTCAAGTACTGCACTGCCTGTATTGGTAAAGTCAAGGACATGTAAAGCATAGTTCAAATCAAGTGGTGCAACTGCGTCTAATTGCACTCCCCCCTCCTCCCGACAAGTGCTACAGTAAACTTAGACTTTGCACCCACTACCTGTAGCAAAAGCCTTCACGTCAAGCACAAGGCAAAGGTTGGCAAAAAATTTCATCAGGTTCATGTTCGTAAAAAATCGCTCATATTATAAAACCCGCTTGTTTTATTACCAATAAAAACACATTTCTTTTGCCCTTGTTTTAATACTGTAACATTGTGCTCTGACACCATTATAACTCAATAAGACAGATAATTCGCTAACACGGAGAATAAAACCATCAGTCACTTGTTCTCACTCTGCAGTGTAACCTTGGATTAAGAGCTGCGCATTTTGCAAACCCCCCCCCACCCTCCCTCCATGGAGTTCCAAGGCAATTTTACTGTTAAAAACTGCATCCATTGTAACATTGCTCAGATTATGGTCCAAAAGTTAGAAATATCGTTTAACCCTCAACAGATTTAATTGGAAATTTAGTTTCCCATTAAGACTCAAGTCAGTTGGCGGTGAATGTGTCCGACACATGCGCTTACTTGCAAACTTACTTACGTGAGGATGGTTTGGTCCATAACTTCAGAACACAAGGTAGAACGTGGTGGTACTCAGTGAATCAAACCATTTTAAAAGAAATTTTAATTCCTTTGCCATAGAACCCTTCCACCCTTGTCTTATTTTTATAAGGTTTGTTTTTTATTCAACTGTTGCGCGCAAACGCCGAGAAAAACACGCAGTCAATTCATTTCACAATATTGTTTCTGCGAAGCGCTTCGAGACATCTCAATGACAATATATGAAATGCAAGGATTCATATTATCAAGACCTATTTTTTCAATGGTGCTTTTTTAGTCATCTTTCCTCCCAACCCCCCCCCCCCCCACCGCCCCATCTCAGCTCCTCCTCAGCTCCCCTCCCACCATATCATGTGCACAGTCAGCTGTTACGTGAATCAACATCCAGACGCAGAGGGTGCTATATAACTCTAGATTGACATTGAGTCACTGAGTTGATAATAATTAGCTTTGGAAGTGTGCTGACAAATCATGGAAAATATATATATATATATGCTAATTATATATAGTACGGTTGTGAAAGGCATCAGCTAACAAAGTGCTTATCCGTAAAAGATTATCGTAGTAAAATGACACTATCTTTTAACTCCTTTAATGCCGTGTTTGATTTGACAGAAGTGGCATTTTTTGGGGGGTTAATCCTCAATTTTATGCTCAACAAATTGACGGATGTTAGCACTGGGAAATGCCATACTTTCCTATTTCAGCCACACATTCTTAGCCTTTGGTTTACATCAGGCGATTCAACCGTCACCGTAAAAAACAAGTCTGATAGAAGTATCCGTTTATAATAGCAATTTAGTTTGGGGTTAAACTTGGTCACGTAAAGCTGGGAAGATGTGTGTCACAGGTGGCAATAGTAAAAGGTAGACATTTATTTGCATTATAATAATAATAATAAACCTTGCATTTGGTATAGGGCTTTTCACGTCTTCTAGACGTCTCAAAGCGCCTCACGGGATATACTGTAAAGTGAATTGACTGTATGTATTTGTGGGCGAAACGCGGCAACCAATTACACACAGCATTGTCCCCCACAAAGTCGTGGATTGAAATGACCAATTTTGTTGTTGTTTTTTTTTTGGGAGGGATTATTATTGGGCGTGTGTGGAGTAAGGAAACTTACCCTAGGTTTCGCCTTGATCTGCCTGGAATCAAACACAGGTTATCTCACGTTTGTAAGGCGAGCGCTCTAACCACTGAGCTACTAGAGCTCCATTCTGAGCTACAGGACTTCACATTACTTCATGAGTATCAAGGACGATAGGTCCATAACTCGGAACTGAGGGTCCAGGAGGTCATGCCTCCAATGAATCAAACCTTTTCCATTTAACCCCCTTCCATAGATCTCTGCAACTCCAACTCAGTTCCAGACACAACTTTTCAGTTCCACCCACCAGTCAGCTAAAGTGGGTTAAGATGTCCTTGCGTGGAATTGTACAATTGCAATGTAAATTGCAGTCGTTCATCACTGAGTTTCTAATAAGCTTTGGAAGTGTGTGATAAATCACAGAAAGCACACAGTTATATTGCAGTTGTACAGTTGTTCAGCAAGTACAAAACGCGTATCTGTTGCGATCGTGGTATCTATAGCGAATCGTAATATCTATGGCGATCAGAGTTACGAGATCTTTAATCTCTTTAATCTCCACGGTTGGCTTGAGTTGGGTAACTTTTTTTTAATGCCGCGAATTTTACACTCGTCGAGAACCTTGTCACTGAGAAATGGAATGCTTTCCCACATCAGGCACCAAGCATGTCACCATCTTATAATAATATAATAGTAATAATATCGTGATAAATCCTTTCACTCTGCTCCAACACTGTGCCTGTGACTCCAACCTTAGCAGAGTCCTCTATTGTACCAGTTCATTTGTGTTGATTCACAGCGCGAGGTTTGGTCATTTTGATGGTAAAGCCATAATAATAGTAATTATAATAATACAGTACTTGCATTTGACGTAGCACTGCATCAGGTGGTTGAGATGTCATGTCAAAGCCGGGTACACTGTAATGTGGTTTGATTGTATTTTGTTCACAGCTATAGAGGAGTAAACAATCTTGCGTGGGGGGCTATTGGCCAGGACACTGGGTGAATTCCTGTAGTATTATGGGTTCTTTAACATCCACCCGAACATTTGAACAATGTCTAACACCCTGTTCTCAAATGACCCCGACACTCCCCCACCACCTCTCCACACCCCCACCCCCCCCCACCCCCGGCAGGACAGCCTTCAGCCACTCTGCCCCCAACCTGTGGAACTCCATCCCGCAGTCCATCCACCTCGCCCCGTCCCCGGCCTCCTTCAAGTCCCATCGTCACCCCAAAGTCCCCCTCCCTCCTCCTTCCCCTCCACCCTCCCCATCCCAGACCCCAACTCGGGTCTGAAACAATGACTGTCCAGCGCTATGCTGAGATGTTCTCCTGACGTGAGAGGCGCTGTCTATACAAGTGTAATGCTGTTGTTGTTGTTGTTGGTTTAGTGTCCCGTGCCTTTAGGGCCAAGGGGAGGGGCTTTCTCTCAGCTCTCTACCTTAAATGGTCTTACTATCTAAAGGAAAGGACGATAATCTACTCGGCTTTTCTTGATGGAAACTCTAAGAGACTTGGAGCTTAAAACGTGAGGAATCAAAGGCCTTGCATTTTGCGCCGAATCAGGATGGGAAGGGGAAGAAATTCGGATTAAAAGCACTATCAAAAATAGCAGCGAAGCATAAAACAAGTGTTCCGTTACATAGCGTTTTAAAAGCAAGAACTGGCATTTTTATAGCGCTTGTAATTTGTGCAATGTGTCAAAACTGCTCCAAAGTACAGTAATCACTGTCACATGGAGCGAGTATATTTTGTAGGCAGTTTCTTTTATTATCAAGGATACACGTACTTTGGAGAAGGTCACTCAGACACGACCATTTTAATGTTTTAATTTAATAAAGGTGGATTATTCATGTGACCCTGTTGATCGGGAATGAAAGCATTCCCAAAGATACTATCTTGAAAGGCGCTATACTGTACAAGTGTAATTTTAATAATAATAATAATAATAATCTTTGCATTTGTTATCGCAGCTTTTCACAATTTCTAATTCTTAATGTTGACTGGTCAGTTCCACCTGACCAGTCTCGATTGTGAGTCTCCAGCTGCACCGCGAGTTTTATTTGAACTGTAGCTCCTGTAGCTCAGTGGTTAGAGCAATTGCCTTACAAGCGTGTGTTCGAATCCAGGCAGGTCAGGGCGAAACCTTGGGTGAGTTTCCTTACTCCACACACGCGCCTAATAGTAATCCGCCCCCCAAAAACCCCACAATAATAAAAATTGGTCATTTCAATCCACGACTGTTTGTGGGGGACGCTGACTGTGCGCAATTGGCTGCTGCTTTTCGCCCACAAATATACAGTCAATTCACTTTACAGTATACTCTGTGAAACGCTTTGAGACGTCGATATGATGTGAAAAGCCGTTGTATCAAATGCAAGGATTATTATTATTATTTATACCTGTGGCCTCGGCTTCTCAACGAACGCTCGCTAAAATATTCATGTTTTTTCAGCCTGTCGTCAATTGTCTTGGAAACACACTTTTTTTTTCCCTACAGCCCACGGGCTAAAGGAGGTGCGTTGGTGCGCTGTTTCCGAGGCTGAGATGAACAAGTGCAATGATATGAAAGATGCTTTCCAATCAGCCAAAATCCAGCCCACACTATCCTGCATTTTACACAGGTCGACAAAGGATTGTATGGCAAAGATAGCGGTAGGTTTCACTGAGTGATGAAACTGTAACCAGCATTTTTCTGTATCGAATGTTGTAGAAATGAGGATTATTTAGACTTAAATCTGTTGGTTATGTATTGGGTTTCTCCAGATAAAATAAAGATGAGATTACTGTGTATATATATATATATATTTATTTTCTCATCTTTATTTTAACTTTATTAATCTTGTTTCAAAATAACAATTCACATCCCCATTTTTAAAATCTATCTTTTTAATTTTATAAACCTTTCTAACTAGATACATGCGTTGATCAGGAAATGATTGTAAAAGTCAGGTGAATTCGTGAACGTTAATTGCAGTCGATCACCGTTAATTTTTGTTTGTTTTATTTGTTTGTTTGTTTGTTTGTTACCATTGAACTATTTGCTCCACTGGGTCACTTGGCCCGATCCCTACACCAGACCAGAGAAGCAGACGCAGTCACGTTGAGTGGTGAGGACATCTATCACGCAGGGAAGGAGCATAACTTGATCCCGAGTGTGGGCGAGTTTTACAACCAAGGTACTGAACACACTCCACTGTCGCCACAGATCTGGGTTACAGCAGAGTTACAATCATAGAATCTTACGGCACAAAAGGAGGCCATTCGGCCCATCGCCGGCTCTTTGAAAAGAGCAATTCAATCCCACTCCCCCGGCTCTCTCTCTCTCTCTCTCTCTCTCTCGCTCTCTCCCCATAAACCCGTCCTCCCAAAAATAAACGTCTACCTCTCTTTTAAAAGTTGTTATCCCACCCCCTTTTCAGGCAATGCATTCCAGATTCGAACAACTCACTGAATGGAAAAATTTCTCCTCATCTCCCTCCTCCTCTGCTTCTTTTAGAAACTACTTTAAATCTGTGACAAGTCATTGATACACCCACCAGTGTAAACAGTTTTCCCCTGTTTGTTTACCCTGTCGAATCCACCTCATGATCTTGAAAAACCTTCTATTAGCTCTCCTCGTAACCTTCTCTGCTCCCATGAGAATAAACCTAGCCTCGCTAGCCTGGTTCGCACGAATTGGCTGTCGCGATTCGCTCTCCCACAAATATGTACACAGTCAATTCACTTTCCAGTATATTCTGTGAAGCGCTTTGAGACGTCGATAAGATGTGAAAAAGTGCGAAGTCTGCCCCATAAAGTAAATGTAAATCCAGATCTGGAGACGTCCCTTCGTATGATCGCTTCGATTTAACCGAATAACTGACGTCTGTTTTCTTGTTGCCACTGGGTCAATACAGTAATTTGCTGTTGAGGTCTCTCTCCTAACTTGTCATTATATATGTGTCAGGTGCACAGATGGCAGGTCGGGTCAGAGTTCAGTAAAGCCTTTCCGATTCATATTCTTCCCCACTCAACAACAACAACAACAGAATTACACTTATATAGTGGTTTCACGTCAGGAGGACGACCCGAGGCACTGGACAGTCAATGCTTCAGACCCGAGCTGAGGACGGGGCAGGGGAGGGAAGGTGTGGGGAGGATTAGGAGTTTCTGCTGGGACCATCGAAGAGGAGGGTCTTTAGCAGAAACGGGTAATACTAAAACGCTGGTTAGATTACCCTGTTGTATTTTTGGGGTGTGTGAGACATAACACTTTGTACTGTACCCCATAAGCTACGCAATTATTTAGTAAATTTAGATCACCCGCCCCCTTAACCCTCACTCCCTCCCCCTCTACTCCTTCCCCCCCCCCTCCCCCCCTACCAACCCCCAAACCGGTCTTCCTCGGATTAGATTTTTCTTTTGAAACGTTCCAAACGTTCCTTTTCCTCAGAGTTTGGTGCCTCGTATTACGCCGTGGCTGTTGTCCACAAGTCTGACACTTCAATCAACATCAACAATCTGCACCAAAGGAAGTCGTGTCACACTGGCTACGGGAGGACGGCGGGATGGGACGTTCCTGTGGGCTATCTGGTCGACACCGGAAGAATGTCCATGATGGCCTGTCGGTTTGGAGACGGTAAAGTCTGAAATAATGGGAGTCCGCACAGAGCTCCTGTAGCTCAGTGGTTAGAGTACTCACTCGCCTTAACAAGCGTGAGAGACCTGTGTTTTGAATCCAGGCCGGTCAGGTCAGGTCAGAGCGAAACCTTGGGCAAGTTTCCTTACTCCACACACACACACACGCGCCTAAAAAAAAACCCCTCTAATAAATTGGTCATTTCAATTCACTGACTGTTTGTGGGGGGCGCTGCTGTGCGCAATTGGCTGTCGCGATTCGCTCTCCCACAAATATATACAGTCAATTCACTTTCCAGTATATTCTGTGAAGCGCTTTGAGACGTCGATAAGATGTGAAAAAGCGTGAACTAAAAATGCAAGGATTATTATTATTATTCCCATAGAATATTGTTTTCTTTCTGCTCATTGTTGTTTTTAGTTCGCTCCCTCCCACCATAACTCTCCGATTGCTTATTTTTTCTCTCTCTCTTTCTCTCTCTCTCTCACATGCATCACATTTCTCTCCATTCCTCTCTCACTATACATCTCTGTCTTGTTTCAGGCTCTTTTTTTCACTTACTATCCAGTTGACTACTCTTTCCTTCACCCCCATTTCTCTCCCTTTTTTGTTTTTTCTCGTTGAGAATGGCGGCACTCAAATTGGGGGCTCAATTTAGGTACTGAGTGGGGTGGGACTCAACACAGGGTTCATTTTAAGAACATAACAACATAAGAATTAGGAGCAGGAGTAGGCCATTCAGCCTCTTGAGCCTGCCCTGCCATTCAATAAGATCATGGCTGATCTATTCTAACTCCACCTGCCCCCCACCTTATCCCCATATCCCTTAATCCATTTATCCACAAGAAATCTATCAGTCTCAGTCTTGAATATGTTCAAGGACTGAGCATCTACAGCCCTCTGGGGGAGAGAATTACATAAATTCACTACCCTCTGAGTGAAGAAGTTTTTTCTCAACTCAGTGCGAAAGGGCTCATTCCTCATCTTCAGACTGTGACCCCCGGTTATAGTCTCTCCAATCAGGGAAAAAAGTCTCCCGCTATCTACTCTGTCTTGCCCCTTAATAATCTTATAGGTTTCTATAAGGTCACCTCTAATTCTCTATATTCTAGGGAATTAACTGTGTACAGTACCAACCATTTATCAGCACTCGAATGTCACGCGGTTTCCTGCTGAACCATCCCCTTCCCCAAATTCCCGTCTCCACCTCATTTGAGCTGATCACCAATGTTCTAATTGTAAACTTCTTGGGGAGAGAAATCTGCTTCCTGATTTGCTTTATCGTTGTCCACTCAATCAACGTTTCAATTTCTCTCTCTCTCTCCCTCTCTCTCCCTCTCTCTCTAGCTGTGGGTGAACTCTTTACGAACAGTTGTATTCCTGGATCCTCCATTGAAGGTTTCCCAGCCAACCTCTGTAGTCTGTGCATTGGCGACGATCAGCACAATCACAAGTGTGAGGCGAGTAACAGTGAGCGTTACTACAGCTACAATGGAGCATTCAGGTACCGTCTTTCTCTCAGGCCAGAGCCCGCTGAACGGAGGGGACGGGCAGGCTGATAGGGAGACAGCAAAATGGGTGGTAGGGGTGGCGGGGTGGGGGGGGTTCACCTCTGCTGTTCTTCTGGCTGCCCTTTATGTGGTTCCTACAGGCAGCCTGAGGTGCCAGCTTGCTCACACATGTCCCTGGCCTCTAACACACCTGTCCAGGTAGTGGAAAAACGTTCTCCAGCATTCACTACATTGTGGAGCTGTAGCTCAGTGGTTAGAGCCACTCGCTCGCCTTACAAGCGTGAGAAACTGTGTTTCGAATCCAGGCAGATCAGAGAGAGAAATCTTGGACAAGTTTCCTTACTCCACATACACACACACAGACACGTGCCTAATAATAATCCCTCCAAAAACACACACACAATAATAAAAATTGGTCCTTTTCAATCCGTGACTGTTTGTGTGGGGGACGCTGCTGTGCGTTTCGCTCTCCCACAAATATATACAGTCAATCCACTTCACAGTACATTCTGCGAAGCTCTTTGAGACATGGATAAGATGTGAAAAGCCACTACAGTATATCAAATACATCCTTATTATTATTGTATAATGTGAAGCTCTGCCCATGCATTGTTTAACTCTTCTGAATGACGGTTACTGAAGAGCTTTTGCAATCGTATAGAGAGAGAAAGGGAGAGATATCCTGAGAGTGTATCACAGGCTATGGTGTCAGGAGGGGAAGATTTCAGTATATCCCTTCCTCCCCTGCAGGTGTCTTGCAGAAAAAGCTGGTGATGTAGCCTTTATCAAAAATTCCACAGTGTTTGATAACACAGATGGTGAGTTATACTGGATTTCAAATCTTTCCTCCTCTCAATTGTTACATCTCATTCAATATTCTTCCACCCCCCTCCCCCCCCCACCCCCACCACCCGTTCATCACCTCCCCTTGCTTTTAAAAGTCTTATCTCTTCAACCTTCATCTTTTCCTGTCACATCAAAATGGCTCAGTGTTTACAACAATAACAACAACAACAGCAGCCGCCACCACCACAACAACAACAAGAAAATTATATTTCTCGAGCGCCTTTCACGTCGGGGGGTGTTTTTATGTAAATAACACAAGATAAGTGATAGTCGCATCAAATACCTGAATTTCAAGTAGAAACTTCACAGTGGGTGCCTGGAAAAAAAAAGGGTTAGTGATAAAGTTTCATCAGAACCCCAGGTCAGTGACAATAGAGGCAGATAAGGTGGAGCCAGGACATAATAAAACACAACTGAATGGTATTCTTACATCAAATACAATCCCCGATGTGTGTCGCGCAACCAGGATTCTTTAAAATTAATACAACTTCTTTACTGTGAGCTTGCTTTCCTTCCCCCGCCAAACTGTATTAAAAAAAAGCACTCGCCTTACAAACGTGAGAGACCTGTGTTTCAAATTGTTCCATTTCAATCCACAGTCAATTCACTTCACAGTATATTCCGTGAAGCGCTTTGAGACATGGATATTATTATTATATATTATTATCATTATTTAAAAAAATAGGAGTGAATTTCCCTCCACCTGCCTGTGTTTTATTCGGCCGGTTACCGTACCCTGACTGGCTGCCAATCGCCAAACACAGTAAAAAGTTTAGAAGCTTTGAATCAGCTTCATTATTGTGGTGCTTGTTACTGCTGGAGCGCACCAGCTACACAGAGCCTTTGGGAAGCATGAAAAGAAAGCCACTTTCTCAGCTCAGCCTGAGAGTGTGTTATCGCAGCTCGCGGCTCTTGATAGGAAGCAGAGATGATGTAAAGCCCTTTTTCAGTGACCTACCCACTGGCACAATGCTTTGCTCGATCGTTCGCTCGCTCGGTCAGGATGGTACGGTTTGGTACTGGAGCCATGATTGTAAATTATGTCATTATGACAGCTGGACGTGCATGTTCATCCATAACTTGTTTTTCTCCTCTCCTCTGCCCTCCCTCCCTCCCTCCCTCCCTCCCTCCCTCCCTCCCTCCCTCCCTCCCTCCCTCCCTCCCTCCCTCCCTCCCTCCCTCCCTCCCTCCCTCCCTCCCTCCCTCCCTCCCTCCCTCCCTCCCTCCCTCCCTCCCTCCCTCCCTCCCTCCCTCCCTCCCTCCCTCCCTCCCTCCCTCCCTCCCTCCCTCCCTCCCTCCCACCCCAGCTTCATTTTCCATTGAGATGCTGTAGTGAGGGCAGGGCTGTTGCTGTAAGAGTGGACCACCTTGGCCATGTGTGTGGGAGAGCCCGAGTGCCATCAATGTCATCAATAAACCCGATTCTATCCTCCCGTGACCTCGCCGTGAAGACTTCCTCACTCGATACGATTATTTCCCGCTGGGAGTCAGTAGACAACCATCCAAACTGGGATTCAGCACAAAAAAAACCTTTCTCCCTCTCTGTCTCAGGAATCCCAGGATTGATTTCACATCTCAGCATCTCTCCCATCTCTTATACCCCGCCCCCCCCCCCCCACCCCCACTCCACTGCTCGCTGCATATCACCTTATCCCTGTATTTAAAAAATATATTTGTTTTATCAATAAATGAATTATTTGATACAACATTTATTTAGATCTCGACCTGTACATTTATATGATTACCCTCAGATTTATTTTAGTCATAGTTTTGGGTGCGCTCGTGGGCTACGCAGTGTGCGCGCACGCCTCCCCCAGCACCCCCCCCCCCAAAAAAAAATATATGACTAATATTTCCTGGCCAGAACCTGCTGGGCAGAGGCGGGGAGGGGAGTGGGGAGGTGGGGTGTGGGGGGGTTCGGAGCATTTGTGGAAATATGAAGCTATTTTATTGTTAAATAAAAGCATTCAAAGCACTGTAAACGGTAATAGTTTGACTGATCTGAACCACTGTTCAGGGAGGAACACTGCTGAATGGGCCAAAGGCCTTAGCTCCGGAGATTACCAGCTCCTGTGTCGGGATGGGAGCCGGGCTGAAGTCACAGACTGGCAGACTTGTCACCTTGCCAAGGTGCCCAGCCGTGCGGTCGTGGTCAGATCCGATACCAACATCTTCAGTTTTCTAAACGCCGGCCAGGTAATGACGACTCTGTTGAAACTAACTTAACTGTCGAATGTTATTTTCTCTAATTCTGGCCAATTTCCTCTTCTCTCTCTCTCTCTCTGTCTCTCTCTCTCTCTCGAGATGTTTCCGATTGGATTGGGTGTTGTTTTGCCCCAATGGCATTCGTGTGAGGTTTCGACTGTGACAGTCTCCCTCCCTGTGCACACACTATAAACACACTCATTCACTCACTCATTCACATGCAGTCACTTATAAACACATACTATTGCGCAATTAGGCAAGTTTCCTTACTCCACACACATACACACACACACACACTTGTATCTTCTAATCTCATTATTATTTTCATCCTCTGAGACCTGGTGATCACATTTTCTGCGACAAAGAAAGCTCTTGCCTCTTTTACTGTGACACAATCCTGATCCCGAGCCTCTTTACAATTCCAGCAACGTTTTGGTGTTAACTCAACCAACTTTAAGATGTTTGATTCCGCCAAATACCGAAGCGCTGATCTGATGTTCAAGGACTCCACGACAGAACTGATTCCAATTCTGAACCAGACCTATCAGGCCTGGCTGGGACCGGAGTACCTAGGAGCCATGAGAGGACTGGACTGCAGAGCAGAGAGTAAGTCAAGTTTTTTTGTCCGGTGATGATCTTTATAAAGACATTCATGTGGAAACTCTCCCTCAATTCTTCCCTCGCCTTAACCCTCCCGCCCACCCCTCCTCCTCCTCCTTCCCCCATCCTCAAGGCTCGTGGAGATACTGTAGCTCAGTAGGTTAGAGCGCTCACCTTACAAGCGTGAGACCTGTGTTTGAATCCAGGCAGGTGAGGGCGAAACCCTGGGCAAGTTTTCTTACTCCACACACACAAACACATACACACACACACACACATACACACACATGCGCCTAATAATAATCCCTCCCCAAAAAACCACAATAATAAAAATTGGTCATTTTCAACCCACGACTGTGTGGGGGACGCTGCTGTGCGCAATTGGCTGACGCGTTTTGCCCACAAGTAAATATACAGTCAATTCACTTTACAGTGTATTCTGTGAAAGCGCTTTGAGACGTCGATAAGCTGTGAAAAGCCGTGATATCAAATGCCAGGATTATTATTCTACGGCTATGGCTGAAGACCTTCCTCTTCGATCGCGCTCACCCCTCACCTCTCCCCTCTGCTCAGAGTTTCCCCTCCACCGCTATCCACTCTATGTGAGGGGCACTAAATAAATTGCAGGTTGCTCTTATTGCTTTTTTTAAAACAAACTGGAAAAAATAAACTAAAGCGAGTGATCTGTGAGAGACCTCGTGATTTGTGATATTGAGATCCGTGTAAATGTTGGAACACCGTGACGGTCCCATCCCATGGCAGTAAATAACCTTGTCGTAAACCTTATTCCTGACCCAGCCATCCCCACTTTGCGCTGGTGCACCCTATCAACAGGCGAGGTGCAGAAATGTGGTGACATGGCTGTAGCTTTCAACCAGAAGGCACTGAAACCCACAGTTCATTGCGTTTCTGGCAAAAATCCCCTGGACTGCATACAGAAAATCAAGGTGCGTCTCGTCTCATACCTGTATATAGTATTCATAGGGGCTGTGTTGAGGTGCGTAAAAGGTTTGATTTTAATGTGTGTATATTTTATATATTGTATATATATATATTCAAATATATATTTTCACCTGAGAAAGAAAAACCTGTCTTTTTTGACAAAGACCCAATAGGTTCTGGACTGATCAATCACTCTTGTTCCCTTCCCTATTCCAGCCCCACTCCCCACCTCAATATTCCCTCGTTTCGCCCACAAACGAAAACAGCTGAAATTTATTGGAACATTCTGTCCTTGGTTACTCACGGTGTAAATGGGCCATGCCGAACAAATGGTTCAAATGTGTTTTGCAGAGTGGTGGACAGCCTTGTCTTTCCTAACCTTGGCACTCGTTTTGTTTCCATTGTTAGAAAATGGCACGAGTTTGTTCTTCCTCCAACATTTCAAATACTGTAATGCATAATAATAATCCTTCCGCCTGGTATACTGTAGTGTCTCACAGTAGAGGTCCTGTAGCTCAGTGGTTAGAGCACTCGCCTTTTACAAGCGAGAGACCCGTGGTCAAATCCGGACAGATCAGGGCGAATCCTTGGGTAAGATTCCTTACTCCACACACACACAGAGACACACACGCCTAAATAATAATCCGTCCAAAAAAACAATAATAAAAATTGGTAATTTTCAACCCACGGCTGTTTGTGTGGGGGTCCGTGCGTAATCGGCTGCCACGTTTTGCCCACAAATATACAGTCAATTCACTTTACAGTATATTCTGTGAAGCGCTTTGAGACGTCGATAAGATGTGAAAAGCCACTATATCAAATGCAAGGATTATTATTATTATTATTATTGGGCTGAATGAAGGTATTTTAAGATGAAAGTGTATATAACAGAACTCAAATGTTTTTTTTAAAAAAAACACAACGCAAATTAAAAATGGAGTTTGGAAAAGATTCTCAATTTAGGAGGCTAGTTGGGGTGCGGAAATGCTGGGGGGGAAGCCATCAAACCACTTTTGAGGCAATCATTAGATTATTTCAAAAGGAAATTAGAAAGATACTGTACTTGAGGGGGGAAAAGGAATGAAGGACATAGAAAATAAGAGTGGAATTGGACAGATTGTGCTCAGCCAGTGGTTACAACAGTCTGAATCATTCTGCTACTAAACACATTGTCATTCATTCATTCATTTATTTATTTATCTATTGGGAAACGCTTGTCAAAACGGATTATAAAGTGGTGAGAAATCAATGGTTTG
Organism: Hydrolagus colliei; assembly: GCA_035084275.1. NCBI lineage: Eukaryota > Metazoa > Chordata > Chondrichthyes > Chimaeriformes > Chimaeridae > Hydrolagus > Hydrolagus colliei. The sequence continues at coordinate 20,277,848 of CM068751.1, read as the reverse complement.
GTGACTCCTGGTTAGGATTCCAAATTCCAATAAGATTGTAGGAGGAAGAGTGGGGGGGGGGAGACTGGGAGATTAGCCTTGAAGTCCTGGTGATGAGGAAGAGACATCGGGATGGGGGTTTTGATCAGATGTGCTTGAACGCTGGGAGGGGGAAATGTTCCGATGGGCAACTGGTGGATATGGATTTGCTTTGAGTCACTCTAAATAAAGGATTTCAGCACAGAAGCCTGAAACAATGGAGCCTTTCACTGCCCACTGATCAGATTGTGTCATTTCGAAGCTTGCTTCTGAAAGGAGGGTGGCTCCCGCCATATCCTCTGTGGCCAACTGCTAACCAATTAGGTTGGATCTGATTACATGGGGAGACCCCCCCAGCTGGGGTTAGACAATAAGGAATCAGAACTGGCTCACTTGAAACCACTTAGAACAAGTGCTAATGTCTCCCGTTCACCACAGCTCTCGTACTATAGGGACAGAGAGACACGTTTAGTGTTTCCACACTTCCCTGGATTTCCCTTTCCCCTCTTCCCATGTGTGAGACCTGTGTTCAAATCCAGGCAGATCAGGGTGAAAGCTTACTCCACACACACACACACACACTCACACACACACCTAATAATAATCCCTCCCCCAAAAAACCCCACAGTAATAAAATTGGTCATTTCAATCCACGACTGGTTTGTGGAGGGGATTGGGGGGGGGGGACGCTGCTGTGCGCAATCGGCTGCCGCGTTTCGCCCACAAATATATATATACAGTCAATTCACTTTACAGTATATTCTGTGAAGAAGCGCTTTGAGACACAGTCTTCTAGAAGACGTGGAAAGCCGCGATATCAAATGCAAGGATTATTATTATTATTATTATTAAGCAGTATCAAGTAGTTTCTTTGCTTCTTTCCAGAATCGGGATGTTGATGCAGTCATGCTGGATACAAAGCACATCTACACAGCTGGGAAAGAGTATGGGCTGGTGCCTGCAGTGGGTGAAAGTTACTCTGGTGAGGTGATCAGGTGAAACATCACTGCAGATGTTTCAGAAGGAAAAAGAAAACAAAAAATCCCTATTTTCCTCACTGGATAAGCAGACAAGAAAATGACTCTTGTCGGAGAGATAATGTGTAACCAGGATCCGTTGGTTAACATTAGTCAGTGGGTATCGGGTAATCATACAACCATTGCGATTGTAAGTGGATTCCTCCTTGCAGCTGAGAGGTTAGAGCACTCGCCTGACAAGCCAGAGATTTGGGTTCGATTCTAGGCAGGTCAGGGCGAAACCTAAGGCAAGTTTCCTTACTCCACACACACACGCCTAATAATAATCCATCCAAAAACACACACAATAAAATTGGTCATTTCAATCCACAACTGTGTGTGTGGGGGGGGAACGCTGCTGTGCACAATTGGCTGCCGCGTTTCGCCCACAAATATATATATATATATATATACAGTCAATTCACTCTACAGTACATTCTGTGAAGCGCTTTGAGACGTCTGGAAGACTGCAGCTCAGTGTTTTTCCTTGAGGGATTATTGTCAGGCGTGTGGAGTAAGGGAACTTGCCCCCAAGGTTTCGCACCTGCCGGGAATCGAACTCGGGTCTTTTGCTTGCGAGGCGAGTGCTCTAACCACTGAGCTCCGTGACTCCACCGCAGTGGCTGAATATGACTAGTGCGAAGAAATCCGAGTGGTTTTGATAGGAAACTAAATGGGACTCAGATGCATGCGGAACTTGGGCGATTATAAAGACGGGGAAAGAGAAGATTTAAGCAGGTTTTACACGTATTAGATCCAGATTTCTACCAACATTGGACTAATGTATTCAGTTTGCTGAGACAGGCAATGTAACCTCCGTTGATGTCAGGGCAGCAGGTCTGGTTTATCGGAAGCCAAAGCTCTGATAATAGGTAGGGAGTGATCAGCTGGACAGGTATCACGTGCCATGATTTATTTATTTAGTTATTGTGCAGGAATTAATTCCTGTATCCGTGTTCTTTGATGTACGATTGCTTTCATGTGCTGTCTTAGGGAATGACGATGCAGCGATGTACTTTGCTGTAGCTGTGGTGAAAAGGGACAGCTATAATTCCTTCACCATCAATGACTTGAAAGGAAAGAAGTCTTGTCACACTGCCGTGGGCAGGTCAGCGGGTTGGACCATCCCAGTTGGACTCCTGGTCGACAGGGGTGACCTCAAGATCACCAAATGTAACCACGCCAAAGGTAAAACGAACGACTGCTGAAGAAAATTACTCTCCGCAAATCTAAGAGGTAGAAAAACGTGGAGCCATCTCTCCGTAGAAGTGAAAGGAAGTTTTAGTCAGAATTGTAAAAGGGGGTCCACGGAATGGAGATTAACGGCGTTCCTTCCTCCGTTCTCGTGCAGCACTCGGTGAGTTCTTCTCTGCCAGCTGCCTGCCGGGTGCCAAACAACACAGATACCCATCCAACCTGTGTGAGCTGTGCATCGGCAACAGCCAGGGGAAGGCCAAATGCTCCATCTCAGAGGAGCTGTACAGTGGCCACGCAGGAGCTTTCAGGTAAACCAATCAACGGTTGAAGTTTTCCACCGATGCCTCCACCAAGTTGGTGAAATGACTGTCAGCTGCGAAACTGAACTCAACACCCCGACTTGTGAGTTTCAGTCCCATGTCCCAGCGCCTTGGGATGTCCTCCTGAGGCGAAAGGCACTAGGCAAGTGTCATTTTGTTCTTGTCGTTGCTGGATCAACAAGATTTAAGCGCTCTGAGACGCCGTCCGGCGTGGAGGGCGCTTTATATAAATCAAAGTTGTTGTTGTTGTTGTTGGGTTAGCAGGTCTTCAGTGGCATACTGCCAGCCTGAGAGAGAGAGAGTTAGATTGTGATCATGGGGGAGGTAAACACAATAATGGCTTATATAATCATAGCTTGTCAGAAGACGGTCTGTAAATGTTAAAAAGTTAAAGTGGTTTATTGGTGCCTGGATGGGGAGGTAGGATGGGCACACACACACACACACACACACACACACACACACGCAATGTCAAGGCCATTTCCTCAGAGTGGGAATGTAGGCAATGGGTTGAAGGGTTTGGGGTTGAAGGCTGAAGGTTCGCCCAATCGTTCGGCCCCGGCAGCCACAAAGCCACTCTGCTCCTGGGAGGAGATTCCCTGCTTCCATCGGGCAACCAGGAGAATGAGAAGTACCGTACAAAACATGGACGGGTGAAAACAACAGAACGAGAATGTGAGCAAGATAAAACGCTCATCAAAAAAACACATGGGTTGCTTTTTTTGTGAGTGTAAGAGGTCTGTCTGGACACGTGGAGGCGGAATCCAAACAAAGATAATCTTTCGTTCACTACCAAATAATGATAATGGAAGAATTTAGTGCCTGAAACTGCGCTCTATAATCTGTGCAGCTTGATAATGTATGGCTGAGTCAGCTCCTAAAGTTAGGCTGTTAATTATTGCTAAAAAATAAAGAATAATGTAGATTATTATAAAAAAATCAGTGCAGATTCTAATCTTCAGAACAGCTTTGACATGGACTCTATCACCTCCACCCTGACTTCCATTTCCTTGTGGCCCTAATGAAGTACAGTACAGACAGTCTTGGGAGGGCAGCAGATTTAACCTTAAAAGTGGGACATGATTCCTTTGAAAAATGTGTGAAACCTGCGATCGAGGCCTTCAGGACGCAATGTAAATTCAATTCAGGGTAGAATAGGGTCGGGAATAACACGACTGTCAGGTTACGTCAAACTAGATTTTTTTTTAAAAAGGCAGTGTGTGGATTGTAGGAGGGAGAGTGACTGACTTGAGGGAGGTGAGAAGCTGCACGATTTTGAGGCTACAGGAGGAGAATTTGAGAGTTTGAGAAGTAGATGGTACAAACAACAACGAAATTATATTGATAGAGCGCCTTTGACGCCTGTTATTATAGATGGTATTGATGTGGCTGCAGAGGAACTGCGACTCTGAACTATTATTCTGTGAGCACAATTCTGTTTGTTTTTCAAACATTTACGCATTTTTTTCCCTCCATTTTTATCCCCATCACTAGGTGTCTTGTAGAAGCCGGGGACGTTGCTTTCGTTAAACACACAACAGTCTTTGAGAACACTGAGGGCGAGTATTATTATTACAAACTGAATTTAAGTGGAGCTCCTGTTAGCTCGGTGGTTAGAGCGCCCGCCTTACAAGCGTGAGACCTGTGTTCGAATCCAGGCAGGTCAGGGCGAAACCTTGGGCAAGTTTCCTTACTCCACACACACACACACACGTCTAATAATAATCCCTCCAAAAACAACCCACAATAATAAAATTGTTCATTTTTCAGTCCACGACTATGTGTGGGGGACGCTGCTGTGCGCAATTGGCTGCCGCGTTTCGCCCACAGATATATACAGTCAATTCACTTTACAGTATATTATGTGAAGCGGCTTTGAGACGTCGACAAGTGAAAAGCGCTGCATCAAATGCCAGGATTGTTATATTATATAAGATCTTAAGAACTCTCTAGTGGTTGCAAAGGAGTTTTGGCTGATGTAGTTAAACCATTGTCACCAGTGCCTTGGGATGTCCTCCCGACGTGAAAGGCGCTGCATAAATGTCATTCTGTTGTTGTTTAAGCAAAACTTTCGAAGTAACTTATTTCAGTCCGTTCTGGGCAAAGTATTATCATTCCCCCGTTAATTATTAACATAAAACGATTGTAAACGAGGTGTTTGACACGAAGGGAGTTTCTATTTTCTGGACGTAAATTGAGACGTTGAGAAGATTCAGAATTCTCGAACGCTCTTTTTCTGATGAATCGCACAGGGAGCCGTAGGTTTCCTATTTATAATACAGAATCAAAGTGGCGAGGAAGAGGAGTTAAATCGAGGAGCGATGATTAAAGTGACTCAAACTATTGCGTGTTGTAAGTGTGTGGATTGTACAACGAGCAGCGTCACCTTCTCGGACGTTCTGGGAAAGAATGGGTTAAAGAGTTATCTTAGCCATTACCCTGAGTCAGCGCTGGGATCGCAAATTGACCAGAATGATTTTGCTCAAGATTATTCACCTATTTTGGCCAATGTACAGACCAGCACCACATCTCTCTCTCTCTCTCTTCTCACAGAGATGTTTGAACCGTTCTCCTGAATTTATATGGCCACGATTAGATGATGCTTTTTTTTAAATTAGAAAACAATTTGCAATTGTGATCCCAAACTCCCCAGTTTTAATGATGGGTATAATTTCCCCCAATTAGGTAACAACCAGGATCCTTGGGCCAAGGATCTGAAATCTGGTGATTTTCAGCTGCTGTGCCTGAACGGAGCGCGGGCGGAGGCTGATCAGTGGATGCGGTGCCACTGGGCTCGCGTGCCATCGCGTGCGGTCATGGTCCACCCTGCCACACCCACCTCGGCGGTGTTCGGGCTGCTTGATAAAGCGCAGGTAGGTGTCGCTCACTACCGTTTTGACAGTAGTGAAACGCTGCTGTGTGCGCAATTGGCTGCCGTGTTACGCCCACAAATATATTATACTGTCGATTCACTGAAGTGCTTTGAGACACAGTCTAGAAGATGTGAAAAGCGTTAGATCACATACAAGGATTATTATTATTATATTACTGCTGATGAAAATTAGGAAGCAGTTCTTTACCCAAAGTGTAGAGGAGATTTGGAACTCCCCCCTCCCGCCCCCCCCCCAAAAAGAAAGGCTGTGGATGTTGGATCCATTCATATCTTCAAGATGGAGGTGGATAGATAGTTGTGAAGTCAGGGTATTAACGGTTACGGGGCAACGGTAGATAATTGGACTTGAGGTTACAGATCAGCCATGATTTTATACATTGGCAGAACGGGCTTGAGGGGCTGAATGGCCTTCTCCTGTTTCTATGTAAGCAAAGAGAAAATATTCCAGCTCAAATTAAACCAGTGGCTCACAGATTGAGAAAAATGGGCATTTCCACCCTGAAACATTGCAAAATGTTTGTCAAGTAATTATTGGTAAACGCAGCGCCTATTTAGGTAAAAAAACATGGGGGACTAGATAGCAAGGTCTTACAAACCTTATGTAAATTAATAAAAATATGATCAATTAATCTGGAGTACTGTTAGCAGGCACGGGATAGCCACTTCTGACATTTAATTACGTTGGAATACACACAGCGCATATGAAATAATATATATATAATGCTCTCACAAGTGATGAAGTCAATCACAAGTTAAGCAATTGAATTATGTGTTGGCTTCTCTCCATTTCCTCTGGAACTCCCATCTCGCAGTCCCTCCGCCTCGCCCCCCTCCCTGGCCTCCTTCAAGTCTCGCCTCAAGACTCTCCTCTTCGATGGATCCATCGGCAACTCCTCAATCCCACCCCTCCCTTCCTCCCACCGTCCGCAGCTCGGGTCTAAAGCAGTGACTGTCCAGTGCCTTGGTCCATCGTCCCCCTGATGTGAAAGGCGCTGTACTATACAAATGTGATTTTGTTGTTTTCCAGGACTTCTATGGCAACGACACTAACCCCAATGGGTTTAAAATGTTTAATTCCTCGATCTACGCCGGAAGTGATTTGATCTTCAATGATTCCACTGTGAAACTTATCCCGGTGGGGGAGAAAAATACTTACTTACAGTGGATTGGAGAAAACTACTTAAAAGCTTTTAAAAACATGGAGTGTTCTGGTGCAGGTGAGAGGCTCCTCAGGATGTTCTTACAACGTTTAAGATTAACTAAGAAATCAATGTCCAGACAAAGGGATTAAGGGTATAGCGGGATAAGGCGGGCAGGTGGAGTTAGATTAGAAGATCAGACATGATCTGATTGAATGGGGGGGCAGGCTCGAGGGGCTGAATGGCCTACTCCTGCTCCTTATGTTGTTATGGAATGGCTGGCTCGCTCCATGTCCAATGAGAAGAAGTGAAGGCGATCAGCATTTTAATAGATGCCAAGTTTGATCCTAGAGTTTCCAGGGCGATGGGAGTGAGACTAACTAGTTCAACAACAGCTCCTTCTCTTAATAGAGCTTGTCCTGGGGTAGGATGGGGGTATTGTAAACACTCAGCACTTTTTGTTAACAACAACTTTTTTTGTTTTAACAGTGATCCCATCCGCAAGTTCCTGGCTGCTGATTCTCATTAGTCTCCTACTCGCCCGTTGTCAGGTGTAAGTTACAGGTGCCTTCCACCTTTGCCTGGTCAGTCTGTGAGTTTCCCCTCCTGTCCAGCTGTATAACCAGAGGGAAAGGAACCCCCCCCCACCCACATTTTTAAAAAAAACTCTCTCTGTGAATCGATCAAAAGAACAAATCTTCCCAATCAAGTTGGCAATGGCCAGGACATTCCAAAGCAAGCAACAAAACACCCCAAGCTTTCCTGTACTCCATGAAGCCAAAAACTCACAAGAACATCAAATGTTTTTTATATTTGTCTCCTCACTCATGTAGCATTGTAGCACTCACACACACACACCCACACACACAAGTCTGATCTGTGTAAATCGCATAATCGTCTCTAAAACTGAAGCATACATCTGCCCAGGTGTGGTTCCTGGGTGTATATTCTATTGCAAGTTTGACGTTAACTCACTTTGCATTAAATCTATGCTCCCAAGTGACGTGACGTGATGTATGTGAGGTTTACTCGAGAGAGAGAAAATAATCAGCTTTGGGGGGGGCGGCTTCTAAAAGAGATTTGTGCTGCTGCTGCCCCATTAGTTTCACGTCACCTGAAAAGCAGATCTGTCCGCATTCTTCACCGATGTCAAAAAAAATACTTACGATGCCATTTACATATATACAGCGGAACAACTTGTACAATGTGATTTATACAATGTTCTTTTGAAATGTCCGTCCTGCCTCGTTTGCTTCTCTCAGCAGAAACCGGTTTCAAATCTCACCACGCAGACAAATTCTGCGTCTGAGCAGATCCCGACCACTGTTATCTGTTACATATTCCGCGCATACCATCTCTAGGGGCAATAGCCATATCAGTGCGTATGCAATTGCCTGTTACATTTACCATGGGCACTTCCCTCGAGCAGTAGGGTTGTTCTTGTGGTAATCAAAGCAATGCCAAGTTCATAGGTGGCTCTGCCTTGCATTGATCTTATTGAATGGCGAGGCGGGTTTGGGGGTGGGGGTGGGGGCGGGCAAATGGCCTACTCCTGCTCCTAATTCTTCTGGTCTTACTAACATTAAGCAGTGTTGACTCCCAGGTTGCTAAATCTCATTCGTTAGCTAGCTCACTAATTTCTTTGGAGGAAGAAAATCTGTAACTAATGGAATTATTACAAAGAGTTGAATGTGCAGGAAAGAGAGGGGGAGAGAGAGAGAGAGAGAGGGGGGGGGGGGGGAGGGGGCATTAGCCGGTGACCTCACTGAGCAAGTAAAAAGGCTCTTTTAAAATTGTATCCATTTTTCTTCCTCCTCCATATGGGAGTCAGATTTGTGGGATTTGTAAGAAATTTTTTTTCTCAAATATTGATGTCCCACAGACTGCCAGGAACTCACTGTAGTTCAGACTCAATCTCATCTCACCCACAAATATATACAGTCGATTCATTTTACAGTCTATTCTGTGAAGCGCTTTGAGACGTCAATAAGATGTGAAAAGCCGCGATATCAAATGCCAGGATTATTATTATTATTTCCATGAAACTCAATCATTGACAAAGGAGTTTCTTGGTAGATAGGCACTCCAGCACGAGGTTTACCTGTGGGATTTGATTGGATAGTCTTGTCTTTACAAATCCCTACAAACTTAGCGTTTCTCCTTTAAAACTCTTCAATCAATCACGTTTTATATTTCCCTTTAACGCTTTTATTTTTATTTTTAACTCATTTTAAACGAAAGGATGAAGTTCAGGTTATTTCTATGTTAAAAAAAACTTGTCTGTTGACTGCCTACAATAATACGCTCTGATGGACACTGTATTAGGTATAGAATATTACCAAAAGTCTCATCATTCCTGTCCAATCAACTGGGTGGTCGCAGGCGCTGAGTGCGGTAACCTTTCACTTGTCGATCTTATCTTTAATCCAGCCTCAATTGATGGGATTAAAGTGTTTGCTCGTCTGTGAGGACCTGCATGAAATATTGGCAGGAGGCAAAGGTATAGTTCAACACTGCCCATTCTGACCATCACTGATCCCAACCTTAAGAGATATCACGCGGGTACAAAAAGTGAGTGCGTATTTAAATTGGGGGTGAAAAAAAATCATATATATATATATATATATATTGGGAACAGAATAGAGAGAATCTAACATGGATTAATTCTAACCATTTAAAGGCGTGATGTTTCACTTGTGTTTAGAATGGGAATCCCCATTATAGGACGAGTATTCATAATGGGGAAATCACCATGACATCAGATTTAGTGAAAAGAGAAATGTCACCTCTTTGCACAGTCAAGACATGGAAAAGACATTCGATTTCTTACATTGGTGACCCCCTCCTGCACTCCCCCCCAAACCCCCAACTTGTATTTTTAACAATAGTTGTCTCATTACCCTGCACATCACACACTGCTGTCCATAACTGTGATTTATTGTTGTGTAGGTTGCAGATGTACAATGTAGGTATATTGTGCTGAGTGAGTACATTACTGCCTGAAATTTGTCCAGTCAGTGCCTCCTCCTGTCTGTGATTTACTGAAACTTTCAATCCTAAGTGAAACTGCGATTCAAAATAATACACTACAAACAATTTAAGAAACACGATGAATAAAGTTTCTAATGTTAGCACTAACTTTTCTGTATCTGTCATTCTTCAGGTTACATTTTGTGCACAAATGTTCACCAGAGTTTTGTGAAGTAAAAAAAAACCCTGATTATTATAGAGAAATTATGTCTATAATGCTTAAAACAGGCAGTGTCCAGCCAGCCAGGGACAATAGAAAATTGAGGAGATATTTACAAAAAAAACCATCCTTTCAAAATCCCTCCAGTTCCATCCACAAAATAGATTCACTTTACAGTATATACTGCGAAGCGCTTTTGAGACGTCTGGAAGACACGATAAGCAGCTATACCAAATACAATTAGATTATCATTATTATCAACTGCTCAAGGTACTCGGCTCTTAATATTCTTCCAGCCTAAGAAGATTGCACTGAAACCTACCCAGCATTCAAGCTAATTATCCTTGTACTGCCAAGACTGTAACCCTTACTCCATGAATTCTTACCATTGTCGTTAACCATGTAAATTCGTCAAGTTTTTGTTAATGAGGATGTAGTTTTGCGTCAACTGCATTCACTCAGCAATGATGGTAGTTTTAATTAAAATCCACCAATGGCGTCGAAAGGAGAGTTTTTGTGATCATTTTATATCACGCTGCTTCCCACAGTGACCGAGGTGTTTCAGACAGGCCCCAGCATTCAACCAATGTTTGTGCCACAGTAACAGAACCTCTCAGTTTAACTGGCTGACTGTTCGATCAGACCTTCAATCAGCCCAGCTTTCTTGTTAAAAAAAAATCAAAACGATTAAAAGAAAACAAATTAAATGTAATAAATTGTACATTAAAGTTTATTAGCTGTTCCCCCTCTTGACAATGGAATGGATATAGGTGACAGTATTTACAAACTGTAGCTCCAGGAAGGCGAGAGGTGTAAGCACATAATTCCTATATAAAACCAAATCTCAGAATAACTAGCAACGGTATCAGGCAGTTAATTCTAATGATGTAATGTTTTGAGATCTATAACCGCTAAAATATATATATATTATGTATATATATATATATATCTTCTCGACACAGAAGCCTGTACAAGTCTGAGTGAGAACTACAACCAAAGATATGATGATCTTTGCAATTACTGGTTCAAAACTTACAGAAAATTTTAAAATCCTTTTTTTTCTCCTTTTAAAATCTCTCTCTCGATGTTCCGAAAACATGCACAGCCTCACTCGAAGTAACCTCGTGCGGAATTCACAGGGAAGGAACGCGGGACAGAAACAAAGAGAGAACCGGCTGGGTTATGAGTGTGCTTCCCTCAACACACTGTTCAAAACCAGTCACACTTCCCCTGTGCAACTTGTCAATTTAAAGATGGTTAAAAGTATTAGGCGGGGGAAAAAAATCTTGAGGGAAAGACGGCCAAACAGAAAAAGAATATGTGTGCAACTATTTTAAAAACATTTCTCGTGAGTTATATAGAGCATTTCGTTAAATGTATGCTTAATATAGTTGATAATTTATATCAAAATACATAATTACTGGGGGTTAATTATATACCTTAAAATTGTAAATCTTACACCCCATTACAAACAGCTGATTAATTAGCTTTTTAGCTTCACCTCTCAGCCAATTTACCATTTCCTTTGTGGATTGATCACACCCGGCTCAGAGAATCATACGCTTGCAAAATACTATTATTGAAAACCAGGTTCAGCTATTATTTAAAATAGGCTCAACTATCCCAAGCACGCAAAATAGTCGTTATCTTCACCTCTTTGCCTAACCCCCCCCACACCCCCCCCAATCCCCGTAACCAAATTCATAAAAGTTATTCCTTTACCAGTGATAGGAAGATTTTGCTGCCCCCACACCCCCCCGATCGGCATTCAATATAAAGAGGTTTACGTTTCATGCACTTTCGTGCAAATTGGCAGAAGGAAAGAATTAAAGCGTTGTCTGTGTTGAAACCCCTTTCGCAAAGTGAACGTCAGAACTACTTCTTTTGCTCATTTAAGGTGGGACGATTTTCTAAGTTTGTTCAACGTAAATGAGGCGGTCACTAAAGCAGGTGAAAGTAAAATGTTACATATATGTATATATATATTATATATGTGTAATTTTATATATATATATATATATATATGCATCCCTTCTGCCAAAACCATGTCTCCATAGACCAAACGTGCAAAAAAGAGCTCTTGAGTGTTTGTTGTTCCAAACCCAATAGTAAACGTGAAGATCGCTTTTTCCTTTAAGTAGTATTTTCTTTAAAAGAAAAATATATATATATATAAAGCTTCTCTGAAAATCACTGAAGAGTTGTTGCCCTTAAACATTAAGGAACTGTACCATAGAATCTCCCTTCAACGGCTAGTCGGGCCTTCTCCCCCCTCCCCACCCCCCACCCCCCCCCCCCCTCCCACCCCACCCCACACCCCCCTTCATTCAAAATAAAACGGTGGTAAATTTGTCGGGTATCACATACAAGCAATTTTCACACAAACAAGGGAGACACAAGCATCCCCCAGTGCAATACACATCACTTTTCATGAGAAACAGAGAGACAAGAGAGATCTGCAAACGAAGCAGGAATGCGGTGAATCCTGCAGGAGGTCTCCGAGCCGTGACGTGGGGTCTGCGCTGGCCTGGCCTGGGCGATGGTGCTGATCATGAAAAGGCTTCACAGTTTTTCCTTTGTCGCGACCCAGATGTAGGGGCCTGACTGCTCCTCGATGATCTGCTTCACGTGATTATAAATCTCTTCCAGCACATCTCCCTGGACAATCCCTGCGCGTCAGACCAACAGATAAATCAATCACAAAACTGCTGCATCCTTTAACACTACGTTAATCCGCATTGCTGGAACACCCAAAGAAAATCTCGTAGGACTATTTAAAAATATATATATATATTTTTAATATTTAAAAAAAATATTTAATATTTAAAAAAATCAGTAATCAGACCTGAATTAGGGTCTTATGACTGAGGTGGGCCTGTTGCCATTTACTTGATGGGACTTTCAATTAGCAAAGATATTTCTTTTAAAAATAATCAAAACAAGTTAAAAGAAAACAAATGAAATGTAATACCTGCGAACACCGGCCGGGAGGACACAGCCGCAGGGACGTCTATCGCTCCCTCAGCCAGATCGAAGCAGACATTATGTTTGGACGGTGCCGTAAAAATACATTAAATCACAATCTTACCACTCCCCCGAGGAGCAGCTATGGCGGCTGTGTGACACCGAGAGGGAGATATGAATTTAAGAGGCGTCAGTGCTCTGGGTGGGTGAGACCTTCAAGGATAATTAAAACCGATTGTTTTTTAAACAAAAGAGTAAGGAGAGAGGGTCTCGCAGGAAGACTAGTGAGACACTGTGAGCATCACAGCCACAGGTCTGTCAGCAGCTAGTGATGTACAGTATAATCCATTGGGTCCCGGAATTTGTAAGATTTTAGTGAAACTTTGTGAACGAGAAGGTAAATGAGCAAAAACGTTGTCTCTAATAAGTTTATTTCTGGAGTATTTACAATCCCTCACCGTGTCCCATCACCCGAGCAAGACACTGACCTGTGAAATGCTCTGTAAACTCCAACTCTAGTTTCATGGCTCTCTCAAAAGTTTTCTTGGCCTGATCTTCCGTCAGACGTTTATTCATTTCTCTGAAATGAACGGAAAGGGGGTTGACATGAAACGAGTTATAATCCGATGACAAACAAGTGAGAAAGACTTCTTGGAACACAGAGCAGACAGCTGTTACCTGTCACCTACGAGATGCCGCTCAGCCATAACCTAAAGTCAACCTTTGTGTCAACTCTCAGCTCGCTCACTCCACCACCCGTGGGCTGATTTTTTATTTCCCTGCGCCACATTAAACTCTAGGGAAACTCCGACACTAATAATGCGTCCAAAATACCCCCCAACAATAATAAAAGTTGGTCATTTTCAATCCGTGGCTGTGTGTGGGGGGGGGGACGCGGCTGTGCGCAATTTCTCCCACAAATATATACAGTCAATTCGCTTTACAGTCTATTCTGTGAAGCGCTTTGAGACGTCGATAAGATGTGAAAAGCCGCGGTATCAAATGCCAGGATTATTATTATTATTATTATACTCTTTTCTGCCCAACTCTCTCCAAATTTCTGCAGAGCTGGGCTGCAGTGTTATTGAGTGGCTGAAGGTGGCGCAGCAAACAGTAATCTGAGGGGTTATTAATGTTGCCTTAGGCTAATGCAGATGTCTCAACTGTGGAAACGAACAGATTATTTTTTAATAAGAAATACATTAAGCTCTTCCCACACAAGCTTACCGCTTAATGCGTTCAGAAATTTAAAACTCATTTAGTCCAGGAACTTTACGCCCATCAAAAATGGCCTTGCACTCAATCAATACCGGGATCCTGTGTTCATTCAGGTTCCCAGGTTGAGAAGTTGGGTACTGTGTATGTAACTCAGCGAAATTTAAAACACAAACGCAAAACGCACGCTGCAGAGACGCTGGAAATCTGAAACAACAAACAGAAGTGGCTGGGAACACTCACTCTGCAGGTCAGGCAGCATCTATGGAGAGAGGAAAAGTGAGTCAACGTTTCGGGGTCCATGACTTTGTTGACTCACTTTTTTTTCTCTCCTCTCTCCATAGATGCTGCCTGACCTGCTGAGTGTTCCCAGTGATTTCTGTTTGTGGTAGGGAAATTTAAAGTTTTAAATTTAAAAAAATTGGTCTGATTTTTACCATAACTACTTGAATGTCATTTTTTTCCCACCTCACCACCAATTGTGACTTACATTTGGTTTCTGGGATAAACTTGCACCAAAAGTTTGCTGATTAATATACAACTCACAGATGATGTCTGAACTCTGTGAGGGTTAACAGATGATACCGGTATTGATGTAACATGCATCTCAATGTCTGAATGTCCTAATAATAATCCATCCAAAGAAAAACAATAATAATTTGGTCATTTCAATCCACATCTGTGTGTGTGGGGGGGGACGGTGCTGTGCGCAATTGGCTGCCGAGTTTCGCCCACAAACATATACAGTCAATTCACTTTACAGTATACACTGTAAAGACACAGTCTAGAAGATGTGAAAAGCGCTATATCAAATGTAAGGATTATTATTATTATATTATTAATGCAGTGCTGTGAAAAATGTTGTGGCGTTTTGTAACTGTCTTTAACCATGGACAGAGAAAGCAAATCAGAGCCAGATAAAGTCTGATTTCATGGATTAACCAGTGTGTTCCTTTGCATCAAACTGCCCCTTCGCTCCCCTTCCGTTTCCATCCCTTTTTAAAAAAAAATGAAACAAAAATGCAGGTTTTTTATTCCGTTGATGATGAAAACCGACTCTTATGAATCAACCTTCCGAGGTACACGCCTAAATAAACGGTCCTTAATTCAGCAGACGCTAGCTCGGAAACTTCCAAGATCAGTACTCACATGATATTTTCCACTGATTTGGGTTTGATGAAGATGGCGATGGGGTGGAGCTGGGCTATCTGAAGTCTCTTGATTGCGTTCCCTGACACATCCAGTATACAGTGTTTCCCCTTGGTGACCAAAAGAAAGGAAAAGGAAAACTCCAAATTATTTTGGGGGGTCTTTACTGTACTTTTAAATCCTGATACAATTAAAAGAGCGGTTATTTATTTTATTTATAGAAATATATATATATGTGCGTATATATCTGACTGGTTAAAAATGTTGGCATAATTTAATCACATGAAACTAATGATGACTGGAGGCTACATGTTCCTAAGTTCATTAAAACACCTACATTTTCCTTACGCGGTGCAAACGTAAGACGATTAAACTAGCTGTGAAATTAGATGGGTTAGATAAGACTCATGTGCATTTTCGCCTACAAAACATACAGTCAATAATACACTTTACAGTATATCCCGTCAAGCGCTTTTTGAAACGTCTCGAAGAAGTGATAAAGTAGCTCTTTGCTCTATCAAACACAAGGCTTATTATTCTTATTAACATTGCCTCTGGCCTTACCTTCTCTGCCACTTCCCGCACAGACTGTACGCTGGTACCATACAGGTGGTTGTTGTATTGCCCGGCTTCAATAAACTTGTGATCCTGAATGTCCTTTTCCATTTGTTCTCTGGACGTAACAAAATGATAGTCCCGGCCGTCAACTTCATAATCTCGCTTTGGTCGAGTCGTGTCTGGAAGAAGTGAAACGTTTCTGTTTTCTCTCTGTCCATTTTAACTTTTCCCCCACCCACCCACCCACACACACACGCGCCTAATCATAATCCCTCCAAAAAAATACCCACAATAATAAAATTGGTTATTTTCAATCCACGACTGTCTGTGTGGGGGACAACGCTTTGCGCAACTGGCTGCCGCGTTTCGCCCACAACTATACAGTTAATTCACTTTACAGTACATTCTGTGAAGCGCTTTGAGTCATCGATAAGATGTGAAAAGCCGCTACATCAAATGCCAGGATTATTATTATTATTACTTACGAGGAACGCAGGACCCAAACTTGTCTGGGAACTCCGAGATCAGATCATCATTGATTCGGTCCTTCATGGGGCCCAGTATTATCACAGGGCGGGTGTATCTCACTGAACGCAAAGACAAGACAGGACAAGGCAGGAAGGTTAGAGCCTTCATTAAACAATAATCACCATATAAACCATATCCACAATGGGGCAATAATTATTTGAGGTCCCTCTCTGTATTTTAGTACTGAACTTTCCCCCTTTTTTGCTGTCTCTCGCGCGCTTCAGGAAAAGGCTTCTTTGCTTTCAAACGCATTCCCCTAAACCAGCGATTTTTTCCAGATTCTCTCCTCTCTCCCTCCGATCCGATGCTCTACCATGTTTTTTTTGCCCGTTATTCTTGGGGGGGGGGGGGGGAAGGTGAATTCTTATCTAATGAAAAAAAGAGCCCTCGCCTAAACTTGACAGCTCCTCGTGCTGTAACGAGCAACATTTTGTTTAAAATGCAAAACATTTTATTTTGAGTGTGTGTAATATTAAGCTATTAAATTAGCAGACGTGCCCGTGCGTGTGGCACGTGTATACTTCAGATAAAAGTCCCCGTGTTGGCCAGAGTAGAAGGTTTGAGGATTGTTCTGGGTGGAGGAACTGAAGGGGGAGAAAAACAGTACAAAGAAAAACCCTTCACTTTAACCAAGTTAGACCAGGAAGATGAGATTTCTCACTGTTTAATCTCAGGGCAACTCCTATAAAACTCAAACCTTGGGCCATGTTTGTTGCATGTCCCGCTTGTCTTACCTTCCTGTTGGCCGACGGGCTCATAAGACAGAACGTAATCTTCCTGACCACCTAACGGCAGAAGACACACAAGAGAAATATGAGGAATCTATCCCTGGGAACAAGAAAAATCAGCTTCGCAACACAAAGAACTAGTGGTTAAGGAAAGAGAGTGTGGAGCTCACGAGAGAGAGACAGAGAGAGAGAGAGAGACACACACACAGAGACCGAGGGAGAGAATTCAGAATTTCAGTCCAAACTCTTAGGGAAGGGTAAGAGAGAGAGAGAGAATACATTAAACACTCTCCTCTCCACTAGGATAATGTACGGTGACATCTTGAACCCAATATAGTGCGGTTCGGAAAACAGGGCTAACTAACTATGGCTCGTTCCGATTCAAAAACTCAATGTTCTCAAAACAAATCAATGAATCCATGAACTAATTGTTTCGCCGTCAGCGAATGTCAGTTGCTAAACCTGGCTGGTTGTTGGAAGTCAAGTTAAAAGTTCAACGTTGTGCAGTAGTTACTTAAACAGCTAATCCTAAAGGATGTTTTTTTTTAAAAAATAAAAATGTTATGGGTGACACCTGCAACTCTGCAGTGTAAGGCGCTCGCTCCCAGTGTGTGGGTGTGTGTGTCAAAGTCACATCACCAACTTCTTGGGCTGTCTGTCTCCAGTAGAAAGGGGTATGAATCGTGTAAAGTTTACAGTCACATTTAGTGTGAACTGATCAAGTATCAGTTCTTTTTTAAAAAGACGGCGTTAATGATTTAAATAGAGTGGGTGGGGGGGGGGGGGGCGGGGGTTTAAAAGGTGAGGCTGAGGCTGTTAAATTGCCAGGACTCTCCTCGTCTGTGGATAGTCTGTGGAGGTCGGCAGAAGCTAAATTTTCTGACAATCGAAACAGTCTCACGGACTGGATTTTAAGACACACGTTATCATTAAGTCAAAACATTGATCGGATCGCTGCAGTAATTATCGGTGGCTCTGCCCACAGGTATTTTGACATGTGGTACATACGTGACCAGGATCCCAGTGTCGGCTGAATACACCAGTCACCCTTGAAGGGCAGAACTATAGCCTCGCTCTCGGTGAGCCAGCTCGTTGTGTGTTAAGTTTAAAACTCAGCCGGTCATTTTCTTTGTTGTTAATTCTCTCCCCCCCCCCCCCCCCCCACTGGTCTCCTGGCTCAGCAGTACAGCCCTGGCCGACCTCTTGGCACCTTGCCTGAAATGGTCACTCTTCAGACCAAG
This sequence comes from Hydrolagus colliei, assembly GCA_035084275.1. NCBI lineage: Eukaryota > Metazoa > Chordata > Chondrichthyes > Chimaeriformes > Chimaeridae > Hydrolagus > Hydrolagus colliei. Next base: position 20,259,692 of record CM068751.1, on the reverse strand, counting down.
TCAGACCAAGTCCGACAATGTCCTCACCCGACACTCGTGGGCAAACTTTCAGCGTGTGTCTAGTGTGTCTACACCTTTACTCGCTCTCTCTGTTATTAGTGGGGGGGGGGGGGGGAACGGACGTGATGTTTCAGAATTCAGTTTTAAATTTTCTTTTAAAAAAATTATATAAAAATCCTGATCAGGTAAAAAAAAAAAGAGAATGTTGATTTAGAGGCTGGAAGGTGATCAAAGCGGTTTTTAAAGCCAAAAAGAACAAGACGATCAACTCCGCGATATGACTCAACAGCTGCAAGACCAGCAATGCATGAAACCAACACACCAGCGGTCAGCCCGGCTCGACTCGACACGGACACTGATGCAAGATAGAACATCGCTTCACCTGACACCCGTCTGCCCTCAAACCAATACCCGAATCACTCAAAGCAGCTCCGACAGGCAAGGAAGAGACAGGCAGCTAGAGACGGCCTAACCAGGAACCTGCTTTTTTTTTTTTCCTCTTCTTTTGACAGAAGACGGTGTACGTAACCTTCAAGAAGTTTTACATTTTGTGTGAATTTATCCTCGTTGTCCAATTGTATAACTGTATGCGCTGCCTGCATTGGTTAGTGATGCCCCCCCCCCCCGCGAGCCTTACTGAAGAGCAGAGAAGGTGTGCCAAGTGAAGGGAGTTTTGCTGTTCTCAAGTCAGTTAAAGTAGTACATTCACAAACTGCAAATGTTTAACTTCGTTTCAACAAAACCATTGGTTTTGATTTACGCGAAGGAACTGAAAGTGAACCGATCGATTTTTCTCGTTTTTGTTCAGAAATAAATCAAACTTCAAAGTTCGGGACTTGAACAATCTCTCCCGTGACAATGGACTAGAGATGGTTTGGCTGGGGTTTACGTTCAGATTAACTGAGGCCAATCGAATGCAGCAAAGTCAAAGTGTGGTATGGTTATGTTTCCTCCAGCTTTGCACCAATGTGCTGATCGGGAACGAGACATTTTCCTCTTCCCGACTAGCGTGCCACTCTTTGGGTGAGAAGGGAAAAGGGATTATTAGCTTTTGGTTGGTAAAGATGATCAGACTCTTCCCATTCTCACAGGTTCACAGGACCGAACAAATGTACAACTTTAACTGTTTCTACTCAAGCACCCCCCCACCCACCCCACCCACCCCCCACTTAAAGGCCACGAGACTTTAAGAACAAATTATGCAATAATTAATTCAAGGTTGAAGCGATTCATGCTGTTTTGTGCACTTCAAACTGATCATCACAAACAAAATTTCATGCAACAGCGGGAAGATTGAAAAGAGCTGCGTAAAACAGAGCCAGAAGAAATTAACCTCTTGTTTCACCATACTCATCTGTAATCATGATTTCTGTCATGAAGAACAGAAGAAAGGCAGCAGGAAAGAGGGAAGAGGTCAAAAGTTGCAACGTAAGTGAGTTTAAAAGGTATTGCAGAGACCAGCGGTTTAGTTCCATGGGTTACTCCTTACTGTGCCACGTCACCCACAGCAACAGCAACAATGACTTCAGGCTTGCTGCCCTTCCTCGTTTGTCGGCCCCCCCAACCCCCACCCACACCCAAATTTACATGGTTTAGCATTAGTGTTAATTATACCACAGACCGAGCTGTAAATGAACAATTCATACATGGCTAGTGTTTGTACATTGAGGGGAATGAGATGTTGGTAGGAACGAGAATTCTATTCAAGCAAACGGCATCGAAAGTAAACAATGCACTTCCTAGAGAAATGTCCTAGACACACGAAACATCCCCTAAGTATCATATTCATGCTATGGAGACTTTTGGTGAAGATCTGTACTGGTTACGACTGATCAAACGATGAATGTATTATTTGGTACAAACTTTTGGCTTGCAACAATTATCCTCAGTCCTTTAGTTAAACGTACCCTGACGTTTCCCAACAACAAACACAACAAAATGACATTTATATATGGCGGGTTCCTGAGAAATTCCTGCTTCAGCCCTGAACATATTTAATTCAGTTTATTTCCCCGGCCACAGCATCGGAAATAGTTTGAGCTGCGAAATACCCAGATTTCTGGGGTCTTTGGCTAAGCTTATTGGACCATGTGAACAGTAGCCATGTATGAATAACAGGGTCCACTCTGATTATAAGGTTATGAATTGCCTACAAATTATTCGCCAGTGGGCAGCAATTCTGAAACCTCTGCAAGACAAGGATCTTGTTAACACAAAAGGGAGCAGAGTGGAAAAAAAAGGTGAAGGCAAAAATAAATTAAAAATCAATAGGGCACAAAAAAAAACAACTTACGGTAACTACTCTCACTATCACTGGCATTAGAGGTTACATGCTCTGAAATGATAACAGAAACAAAATGAGAAGATGCGAATCCATAATTAAAACAATGACATTTTATACAACACAAACTATTATATTGACACGTGTATTTCAAACAAAAAGTTGCGTGTGTGCATGTGTGTGCGTGTGTGTGTGTGCGTGCGTGTGTGCGTGTGTGTGGAGGGGTGGGGGAGTAGGGGAAGTCGGAATAAATGAAATGGTTGAAATGCAAGAAAATGAATGGTACAATTTACTGTGAACTGGACAATCTGGCATCAGCCACAATAGTGCTCCACATACACACCACCTGAAGAGGAAAGAAAACGCCAACACCTTTGAAAGCATCCCAGATCCCCACTGGCCACAGAGCAGCTTATCCTAAATAGGGTTAACACAGAGACACCCATACACCCGTGTGTGTGGAGCTGCTACCATACCATGGCAATAAGAGAGGTTTCCATACAATATCTCGTCACAAAGCAGCACTACCTACCTGACCACACACAGTGATAATAATAATAATAATTATAATAATCCTTGCATTTGATATGGCGGCTTTTCACGTCTTCTAGACGTACTCAAAAGCGCTTCACAGAATATACTGTAAAGTGAATTGACTGTATATATATTTGTGGGCGAAACGCGGCAGCCAATTGCGCACAGCAGCGGGACCCCCCACACACACATTGGTGGATTGAAATGACCAATTTTATTATTGTGTTTTTTTTTGGAGGGTTTATTATTGGGGGGGTGGAGTGTGTGTGTGTGGGTGTGTGTGGGTGTGTGTGTGTGTGTGGAGTAAGGAAACTTGCCCAAGGTTGCTCCCTGACCCGCCTGGATTCGAACACACAGGTCTCACGTTTGTAAGGCGAGTGCTCTAACCACTGGAGTTACAGGACTTTGTGGGGAAGCGCAGAGGAGATAAGAGCAGGAAACCCAGAAATCTCCCGGCAGATGATGTCCCAGTAGATACAGGAGTTAATTGTGTTCTTACCAGTGCACAATCTTTCCGTCCTGTCTACATTCTGTCCGCTTTGTTCTTACATAATAAAAAGGAGTCTTATACACTACTATAAAGATTTCACATTCCCTTCTTTCTTTTTTTAAAAAAAAACAAGCTCAATAACATATTGGAAGTGTCTGATTTTCCTAACGTTTTTCATTTACAATTTTGTTCCAACGCCGTTGTCTCTTTTCGTTGCAGTGATTAACTACAAAAACTGGTGATTACTCCCCGTTAGATGAATGCGTCAGAGGTTGTGTCAAAAGAAATATCCAAGACAGTCGCGGTGTCAGAGAAAACACACAGAAGCCACACAAACTACCTTAATCACTCACAGGTGCAAAGTTGTTCCATCGCCAGTTATTTATCATTCCAAAGAGACATTGATTACCCAATTTATACCTTCATGGTGGTATAATTGAAATGAATGATACGAAGTGTGCAGAAAGGTAAGAGAGAAAGTCAGCCGTCATTAGATTGAGATAAAAGTACCCAGGGCTGGGAGGGATACAAGTGTTTTACCGTGGATAGCAATGTACACGGGAAAGTCGGTAGTACACAGCGTTGTTTGTGGTGGGTGGAGTGGGCGTGTTGGGGCCCCAAAGGTCTTCTATTCCTAACTTCCACATCTTCTCGATTAGAAACCTCTGGCTCGGAATTTGCAGCGGGTAAGATCTGCAGGGCGGAGAAACGATTCGACTAGAATTGTGCCGATTCGATCTGAAGCGTTCGGGCGGTACGTATACACCAGAATAAGGGGTGCAATCGAGCAAACAGGCTTTGGAGGCTGTGTATATTCAGTGGAGCAAACATTCACAGGTACAGAAGAAGACACTGTTCAGAGGGTCGGGCGGTGGACAGAAATGTACAGTCAGAACTTAAGTGGATGAGAATCTTTTTACATTTTTTTTATCTTCCGTCAATCTGTAAAAACCTCTGCAATGGTTTGTCGCCCCTCCTGAATCCGAGGCCCCGATAGGTTTCTGGGTGGTGGCGCTCCATGTAATTCTGTAATATTTCCATGAATAAGGTGGAAGCTCGGCATCAAAGTGGACTCGCATCAAAATATTTACCAGGTGCGTTTGCTAATAGGAATAAATGACTATTCATCAGTTCTTGATGAGTAATACTGTCTTAAGCCTTGGCAGGTTGCTAGGATACGAGTGGACACTCAAGCTGTACACTTGGGAGAGAGTGATTGACATTCGCGCCACCCACATTTCTAAGCTCAATCATAATTTAAAAAAATTCAAATAAAATCTCCTGGTATATAATAATATATCTCAAACAATTCCATGTTCATACAGAAGGTACAGAATGTTCACAAACGCATAAAACTGCAACCCAAGCAATTAAGAGAGGTGAGGATGTCTGCCTAATTGATCTCATCCTTTCCAAATGTCTAGCCCATTGCGATAGCAAATGCAGAGGTGAGGTGGGGGAGGGAGTGGATCTGAAATAGTTGTGGCATCTTTACCTAATTTATGCTGACTGTGTAATAACAGATACCTGCAAGAGGATGTCTGTGAGAGGAGAAGAGATGGGGGGGTGGGGAGGGGGGGGGAAGAGGGGAGGGGTGCGTAAGTCATGGGATATAAGAATTTGCCATCAGCAAAAGAAGATCAAGGTCTATCTAGTTTGCTTTTACACCAGCCGGGCAGTTACTTGACACGTGTCCCAACTCTATACTGTATCCCTGAGATATTATTTTCCAGCAGAAATCACATGTAATTTGTTCTTGAAACAAGTAACATTTGTTGGACCCTCTCCATACCCGGTCACTGACGTAGTGTAGTGTCTCTGCAGATTTGTTCTGAATGTACCCCCCCTTCGATCGCAGGTTGTGTGTCCTCTTGGTTTTACAGTTCGGTACAAGTTAAAACATCTTCTTGTTGTCTATATATATATATATATTATATATATATTTTATTATCTAATCCCTTCAGAATCGTAAAACCGTAATCATATCGCCCCTCAATCTTCTCTTCTCCGGTGTAAACTTGCTCAGTTTAACTGTGTGATCATGAACGAATGGTAAGAATGAGGGTTGTTATTAAGAGATAGGAACAGTATTCTGTTTGTGGAGGTATGAGTGGCTGAGCTCGCCAGAGATAGAGACCTGAGTAGTCCCAGGGACTGGAGGCCACACTGGGCAGGCAAACAGGATTCTCCACGAGATAAACTTTCACTTCATAAACACTTGAAATATTAAAATAAAGCACACTGCTACTAAAATCTGAATTCACAATCAGAAAGGCACATAATTAACAAGTACAGCAGGGAAAGAGATTTTGGGTGTTCTCGCTGACTGGACTTTGAAAGTGTAAGAAGGCAGATTTACACCAGCCAATATCTGCTGATGCTAACTGGGCTAGTTAATGTTTTATTGTTAGATACCAAAGAACACTACAAACCTGAAGGATGATCCAAGATCTTTAAACTAGTTCAATTGCAGCCAGGGAGGGGCTCAAAACTGAATCACCTCTAGTAGCTTGGTAAACAGTGCTACAATACATTGCTCCAGCTTTTGTTATAGAAATCGATCCATACAGATCAAGTCTAACCCCAAGGAACCTGAATATGGTCTGATCATTGACGAGAACCCAACTGATGAATTCCCAATGTAGAAGAGGGTTGCAAAGCCTGGCCAAGGAAGGGAGGAGGCCGGATCTGAAATGATCTGTGAAGAGACCTGTAAAGAAAAGGTAGTATCTGCTCGACTGGAAAACGTGACGACGAGAAAAGGAGGTTGAGTATACACGGAAGGTTTTAAGACAATGTGAAACCAGTGGGTGGGGGTGGGTGGGTGGGGAGTAACAGCTGGGAGTTGAAACCACAGATGCGTTTCACGTTCGAACAGTGAAAAGTGAACTCGCCCGAGGCATTCGAATAAGAAACCACAGACTGTGCACAGAGATAGAGATAACCAGTCTATCATCAAGAGGGAGATGAAAATAATCCTAATTATAGCCTTAAACAAGAGCTAGCAATTTGAAGCCAAAAAAGTCCCTCAAACCAAGTCCAAAGTGCTCCAAACTCATTACTAGACCACAGTTTGTGTTTGTCCGTCGTGAAATCAGCGTCCTTAAGTGGTTAGACACAGACAAGAGTCTGAAGCTGTGGGAATGTCACCACACACCTGTTTGTGCAGGCAGAGCAGGTTTCCTGGTACGCACTTCTCTCTTGTTTTTGTTTAGGCTCAGTCGCAAATTGTCCCGTATTCAGCTTTGCGTGGGACGGCAGGAAAGACCCCCCCCCCCACCATCATTTCACTCTTTCGCTGAATACTCGGTCATAAAGCTCAGCTCAACAACAACAACAACAACTTTGGTGTATACAGCTCCCTCCACGCCGGACGGCGTCTCAGAACCTTTCACCTCCACATGCTCACCTCCAGTTCACAGTATCAAGATTGATTTCATGAAATACATTTTAATATGGGAGTAAAAAAAACACTTGAAAATAATTGCACTAATGTCTTCCAATATTTCCCACGTCAACTTTTTGTGTTCACCCCCACTCCCCAGTTTTTGTGTTTGAGATTAAAGTAGCAATCGGTTTCCTCTTTAACTCACTTGTGCCCGATTCTAACTTGGCCTCAATTAAAACAGCAACAAGTAATAAAACAAATATAAAATAATAATAATCCTGACATTTATATAGCGCTTTCCACGTCTTATCGACGTCTCAAAGCGTTTCAAAGTAGCATTTGTTAGCTGAGCTTCAGGTTCCCGGCTGATGTTTTTAGACTGAAGCACAAAGCAGAAAGTTATTGCCTCTGCCGGGCTATAAACCAAACCTCACTACTGTACTTTCGAAAAAAAAAACATTTACGTAGGAAATTTTGAAAGAGAATTATGCAACCCATCGTTACAAAAACAACAATTGGAACATATATGAATGTCGAAAAATAAAACAACTATGAACCTTCCTTTCCCCCCCCATGCCAGCGAAAACCTACCAACCACTAACAGAAAGCAACACAAAGAGCAAAAATAAAACGAGTTCGGAAAAAACAAAACAAAAGGAGGCAAATGTGAATGGAGAGGACGTTCCGCCACTTACTCAGGCTTTTCGTTCCCATACCGTCGTCACCTAACCCGGGGATCTCCTGTAGAGTAGTCCCCAGACAGCAAGCAATTAGAAAAAAAAACACAATCACAGAGGAAGGAGAAGAAGAAAAAAATATCTGTCAGTAGCATACAACAAGACTAACTACCACGGCAGACAGTTTTTGTGTGAACATAACTGGTCTTCCACATTCTGCAAACCGAAGAGTAAATCACAGCAGTGAGTCAATAGTCAACAGACTTGCTGTGGGATCTTCGCATCGCTGAACGCAGCAAAATGCCAACTTTACACAATGGTACCAATTTATGTGTATGGTTGGTTGGGGGGGTGGGAAGAGAAGAGGTAGGGGAATGGACCAGTTGTATTCAACAAAAAAGTGCTGGCATGGTAACACAGCAAAGATGACCCAACTTGGAGAGAGAGAGATGTGACCTTCTCTGGAGGCCTGATCCTTTTCCAACAATTACTTACGTTCAAGATCACTGGTTTCCTGCTCACTCTGCTCCTTGTTCTTGAGGAAGGGGAATTTTCGGGAAAAGATGTTCTTTTTACGCTTGTCATTGAATGACTGCTGAGGAAGAGAAGGAGGGGGGCAAAAAAGGGGTGGCTAATGTCCACGTGAATAATGCCCAGGCTCTAGAAATGCAACGGGGAAGTGACTTGGGGCCCACCATATCTCAAGTGTTCAGGATCAACTCGATTGAGAACAATTGTAACGTCGGCAAGCCAACGATTCTGCAATGAGGCAAAACCGAATCCGGGTTAAAGCCATCCCATCCCATCCCATGTCCCACTGGCCAATTTGGGAACTTTCTTTTAACCCGTGAACTTTTCACGGCCGCTGCCAATTTCATTCCTTTGGTTGACTACATCATTAAAAAGGACGGAATAATATGCTGGGTTAAAGTCACTTCCACCAGAACACAATCGGTCAAAATTCTGCATCTGAAGGCAAATCAAATCGAAACAACACAGAAGAAAATAATCAAGCTGGGTAGGTAGGTAGGTAGGTAAAACATACAAAGTGCTGACAACAGGGATTAAAACAAAACAAAACAAAACAAAAAAAACACTTTTTAGCCAAACAAAAAAAGTAGGAACAAAACCCAGGTGGGATTCAAACAACAGACTTCCATTTTACCGATTGTGAAACTAGGGAGAAATGTTGGTGCCCGCATGCCATCTTAAAAGGCCCAAGAGCTCTTTACGAAGCTATTAATAAGTTTAGCGTAAGTGAACAGTAAACTCCCAAGCAGGGTTAAGAAAGCTAATTTGTCGACCCTACAGCCGACTGAATTACTAGAGCCAGACATCAAAGTGGTAAAAATCCAATTTCTCAGCAATTTCAGGTGAATTTCTGAAAATGTATCTATTCTGTAATCCAATATTGTAATCCACCCCCATCTTCGCCAGAGCAGTCGCTGATAAACTCACAGGGTCCGTTTCAATGAAATCTTATTCCAAGAGGATTTACTGATTTATCCCTTATTCTGTGTGTATGTGTGTGTGTGTGATGTGCTAGTGTGTGAGGAGTGATCATAAACGGGGCTGACAGTAGTAAGAGGGAGAAAGCTGCAATGAACGGTGATCAAAGGGGCAGATTTCTGTCCACCTCTGCAGTGTTAAGCCACAGCAATATGCTACAGACTTCACATTTCTCTCATAAAAGACAAATGGTTTGGATGCGTCTAAAATGGATGCTGTTGATTGTTCATCCTGTGGCGTACTCTCACTCTATTTACATAAAATACCCCAGTTATTAATACTAACAGAAATTGAAAGTGCTGTTTAATACTCTGTGTAATTCAAATAAATGCATGAATCATCAAAGGCTGTTATATTGATTGCTTGTGTGTGCATTAGCTAATTTATTCCAAATCTAAACCATTGTGTGTATTCGCTATTGAAGGGAAAAGATGAATAACGCGGGCTATTGTTGTAAACCCCACTCAACTGGTCGAACGCGTCTCCACGAACCACTACCCGAAATGATGAAAATTGGATTTTTAGTTTTTTTTAAAAAAAAGCTTTTGTTTTTAGTAGAGAACATGCATGGCGTGCGAGGGCATGGCTACACAGAGAGAGAGGGTGTGGAGAGTTTCAGGGAAGCTGGATCAGTCAACAACGTGAGGGGTGGGGGGGGGGGGGGGGGGTGGGGATGCAGATCTTCCATCAATGGCAAGCGTAGATTTTGCTTCTTCTTGGCTACACAGAACATGCATGTTTCCGTGCATGTGTTAGTACACAATTATTCTGGTCGTGTGTACGCACATACCTAGAAGTGTACACAGAGCCTAGAGCAAGTGCTGTACATAATCTCTCACCGACTACTTCAAGGGATTATTGACAACCCCAAAATAAGGAGGTGTTTTGCTGAACAAAATCAGATTTCATCGCTGATCTGAATATATATATTTATATATATATATCTACCGGTATGCAGATAAATCTACCACGAGTGGAAGCACAGGGGAAGCAGCATGCTGTTAACCCGCGTTTCACTCTGTGCTAAAACTCTTAACAGAGAAGTTTAGCAACGTTCTAGTTTCTATACACGTGTATAGTAAAACCAACATAGTTTATACATAGAAAACCCAGACTCTGAATAAAAAAAGGTAATCATTTTGTTTAGGATATAAAGATATTCAATTTGATATACAACAAGAGCTTATTTAGTTATCCCAATTCTCACAGGCCACGGGGGGAGTGGGGGGGTGGAGGGAAAGTGTTGGGGGGGGGCGGGGGGGGAATTTGGAGTAAGCAAGTCACATCCAGAAAACAAGCTCATGTGACAAAGTCAATGTCACACAGACTTGTTTTGTCTCATGGTTCCAATTCCACTCTTATCCATTCATTTGGGCAAATAGTCAAAACGTTGGAATATAATATTGTACACGTGGGCAATAAACATTAACTTGGGTCTTTGGCGAATAGTCAAAGTTTCACCCTGAACCGCATCACATCTGCTGTCTTGAAGCTGACAGAATAATCCTGATGCAGACAGAATATGTTTTTTTTAAAACATAAACATCATTGACAAAGTAAGTTTCAGAGGGGGAGTGAGCATTGATCCACTTTAAACAATATCAGATTTTGTTGCTGATCTGAATATAAATATATCATATATATTCACAGGGGAGGCAACTTCCATTTTGACCTGTCTCACGGCTAAACTGTTGTTCATGTCCTTGAAACCAGCAATAACTACACTCTTTCTATTCATTAATAGGCAGTGAGCTATAGAAACAAGACAGCCACAAACTAAACTGCAATAATAAATGAACCGTCTCTTTTTCTCTCTCTCTCTCTCTCTCTCTTTGGGAAAGAAACAGCCACAATATATATATATTTTTTCCTTCCCCGCCAATTCTGGAGACATAGAACAATTTAAATTGGTTGAATGAAAGGTTAATTGAACAATGCCACATTGAGGAATGATGCACTTAGCTCTTGGAAGGCTGCAGCAACACATATTTTGTGCTTATTATCTATTGCTGTTTTTAGGGGAGCAGTTTTTGTTAAAAAAAATAACACAAGCCCCAGAGGAATCAGCCCTATTTTGAAATCACACGCAATTGACAGGGTCTGTGCCTCAGCTAAACTAGACTCCTCTTACATCCTCTTAGCTGTCCCTTTATATCAGTGTGGTGGTGCGAGGCAAAGGGTGATATTCTAGAACTTTACGTGAGTGACAATGTGAATCTAGGGTCTGTGGAGGGAGTTAAGTCTCCAATTCCAGGGACTTATCTTTGTGTTCATACAATGTTGGGATCCCTCAAGACTATCTACGTCACTAGACCAGGGCCGATCATCCAAACTGTAGGCTAGAACCCAACTACACTGCCCGACACAGTCAACCTGGGGTCAGGCACAAAACTCGGGCGACGCTGCTCACTGCACTCAAGGGTTACAGAATTTTTTGAAAAAACAATTTGGATTTGGATTGGAGATCAAGATGTGGGCAATGAGGCTCAGTTGCTCAAACAGCAATTGTATCAAACGTTGTTTTTGGAGCAATAATGTGCCAGTGAAAAACATTGTCATTCGTTACTGCAGTTTAACAAATCTCCTTTGCTTTTTTCCAATTTCAGTTGAGCTTTCGTCTCGAGGCAGATTATCACAGATAAGGGATAGAAATGGCTAGTTTCCCTCTCTCAATATTCTGTAGACAAACATACATTAAACCCCTTTTCACATTTACTATGCAATTACAATCAAGTCACTGAGTATCCAAATTTATAACCTCTTATAAAGAGTGTTAATTAACTACACGTGAAGTATCAAATGTAAAGACACACACAATATTCCTATTCCCAAATCAGCACTCACCCCTTTATCTCCTCTGGATTTTGAATTGAATTTCACAGTCTTTAACCTCGCTCGTTCTTTCTTTTCAACTCTAGAGGCATTGGGAAAGGAAAATCAGGGCAGGCGTGGCACATTCCATCGCTCGTAAGACAGCTGAATAATGACATTTCTAGATCAAACACAGGTTTCATTGCTGAGCAACAGATACAAGTCTTTTCAGCCTTTTCATTATCAAAACTGTCACCGGAGCAAGTTATAAATGAACCTCCTTACAGCTGAATAGTCAGTCTCAAGGCTCTGCAGCCCAGAACCAATACATTTGAAATAATGCACGTGCTATACAAACGCACATCGATTCACAATGTTGTTAAATACAAAAAAAATGTGCCGTGAATCAGCGGTTTTAGAACTAAGGATGACCGGCCAGGGTTTGGGTGTTGGGAGCTGGATGTTTTCAGATTTCTCCAGTTGCAGTGAGTTACCAAAGCTTGGAAAGCTGCCGAGTTGGGATTCCACTCTTGCCACAGGGGGTGAGTGAGCAGGGAATAAATAAAACACTTCAAAACACAATCACTCCAGGGCTGATCATAGACATTCTTTAAAAAAAAGTGCAAACTTCCAATGGTAGTAGTGATTTTCGGAAGATATAGATTATAGCAAATTCTACTAAGTACAATGTGATGGGAGGCTGAACCAGTCAGGTAAGGGTAGGAGATGTGTACTCTAAGGTGTTTAATGTTATGGCAATTAAAAGACCCGTGAAGATTTCATAAAAATCTTTGGAACAGACTCATTGGACTGAATGGCCTCCTCTTGAGTAAAAAATTGCCCATTTCTGTTAAATTTCTGATATGAATAAGGGACGAATCCTTTAGTAAGCAATGGCTGGAAAAGGATAATAATAATAATAATAATCCTTGCATTTGATATAGCGGCTTTTCACATCTTATCGACTATGTCTCAGAGCGCTTCACAGAATGTACTGTAAAGTGAATTGACTGTATATTTATGGGCGAAACGCGGCAGCCAATTGCGCTGGTGATGATGTTTGAAGACGGTGAAGGATATTTCAGCTGATAATTAGCAAACACATGCATACACACACACACACACACACACAGAGAAACCCTGCAGCAATCTGGAGGATTCTTTACATACACCAGATATGTGAGCAACATTGTCCTTGCTTGGATAACTGGTTAAATTAAAGATTGTTTTTGTATCAAAAGTTCTTGAAATAGTGTTTCAAAAAGGGCTGCTTCAACAGCTTTCTGAGAAACCTTCTACAATTCTACACTACGTGTAAAGAAACTTCTGCCTTGACTGTGCCTTCAGTGTTACTGGTTATGTAGAGTACGGATTGCTTTAAACAAATTAGAAGGATAATGGTTGGGAAAAATAATTCAGGAGAACATTATAGGCTGGCTGGCCGATTCAGAGCAGCTTCAGTCCAGCTGTACTGTACGTGAATGTAGTTATTTTGTTTGGCATCAATTTCCCGACCACTCAAACACTATTATGTTCGAATCCAGATAGGTCAGGGTGAAACCGTGGGCAAATTTCCTTACTCCACACACACACACATACACACGCACTAAAATTAATCCGTCGAAAAAAACCACAATAATAAAATTGGTCCATTTCAATCCACGACTGTGTGTGTGTGTGTGTGTGTGGGGGGGGGTATGGGGAACGCTGCCGTGCGCAATTGGCTGCCGCGTTTCGCCCACAAATGTATATACAGTCAATTCACTTTACAGTATATTCTGTGAAGCGCTTCGAGAGGTTGATAAGGTGTGAAAAGCCGCGATATCAAATTCAAGGATTATTATTATTATAATAAATGTTTAACCGGGAAAGGCATTTACGGTGTAAAGGTTTGCTACCTCACCCTGACTGAAATTGCTAGACAACAAAATGACGTTTGTATATCGCATCAGGAGGCCTCCCCGAGGCGCTGACATCAGAAGGGACGTCGTTACCTCCTCTTGCTCGGGATGACTCCGATTTCTTCGCTCTCTCCATCCGGGGTCACCTGGCGGGCCTGCCACCACTCGTCATCCGAAGCGTTGATCACGTGCAGGATGTCGCCGAACTTGAAGTTGAGTCCCTGGCTCGGGAGGCCACTGTCTTTGGTCTTGTCGTAATCGAACAGGGCTCTGAAAAGGGGGTGGGGAGGGGGGGGGAGAAACAGACGTGACACTGAGCTCCACGTTTCAAGTTTTTTTTAATATGAAAAAAGCACACACAAATAAAAACCCACTTAAAATAACGGGCAGCGCTTGCGAGGAATAATCCCGCCAAGTATATTTAATTACATAAATCCCACGACGGCAACAATTCTGATGTCCAGTAAACCACCCCCCCCCCCAAAACCTTCCTTCAGGTCACAACTGCCACTGCTCTCAGAGAGGTTTAAAATCTATTTTGGAGACTGACTTGACTGACTTTGGGGCTCAGCTTGTCATCAGTAAACAACTGGCATTTAAGATCAATTAAACAGCAAATGGTTTAAGCTCAGATCCAGTGTCTGACTCTACATGGATATCAAAGCTTTGAAACATCAAAACACAGATGATATCAAATACACTAGTCAAGGGGCTTAGCCCTACTGGAGAACTGCAGTAAAGCTTTATGTTGCTCCAATAATAATAATAATAATCACAATAATCCTTGCATTTGATATAGTGCCTTTTCACATCTTATTGACGTCTCAAAGCGCTTCACAGAATATACTGTAAAGTGAATTGACTGTATATATATTTGTGGGCAAAACACGGCAGCCAATTGCGCACAGCAGCGTCCCCCCCCCCCACACACACACTGATAAACAGTCGTGGAGTGAAAATTACCAATTTTCATTACTGTATTTTTTTTGGAGGGATTATTATTATTAGGCGCGTGTGTGTGTGTGTGTGTGTGTGTGTGTGTGTGGAGTAAGGAAACTTGCCCAAAGTTTCGCCCTGATCTGCCTGGATTCGAACACAGGGTCTCACGCTTGTAAGGCGAGCGCTCTAACCCACTGAGCTACAGGAGACTCCACAATCACTGATGTCAGGCTTTAGCGCAAACACAGCCAATTCTAGTAGTGTGTGAGAGGCACAGCTTGCAGGCTTCCCAACCCCCCCCCGCCCCACTCCCTTCATAGAAACAGACTTGGGTCACACTAAGTGGAGACGTTCAGATGAGGCCCACAGACACTGCGAGGAGAAGTGGTGTTGTTTGAAGAGCAGAAGCTCAGCGGCTATATAATGCATTACATAGAGGGGTGGAGGTGGGGGGGGGAGCAAACAATCTATCAAATAGCTGTATTTTAACAGTGTTCTTTTATTTGCTTTATTGCAACTAAGATTGTGCTGCCTCTGAATATAGTTAGTTCTCTTGCCTTTTTCTACGCAAAGAAGAAGAGGAGAGGGGAGAGTATTAAATCCCCGCTCAGTCTGTCTCTCACAGCATATTGTGCAGAGGTCCTGAGGCGCATATATGATCAGGAAAGGCTGCTGAGCCCGAGTGGGGCAGTGAAGTCAGACTGTCAGTGTCCCCCTGGGCAGGACACAGCTGCACCACCGGTGTAACCTCCAGACGCTCGCTCCGTCCCTGTGGGGAACCGTCTGGCCTCTCAGCTGCCGTTCGCTGATTGGGGAACCGCAGACGTGAGACACCGCAGTAAAAGTAAAGCTCCTCCACGCACCGAGCCCTCCATCTTCACCCACCCCGTCCCAGACACAGCCCGGCGTCTGCTTCACAACTACACACGCGCGCAGCAAACTGAGCACAGAGGAAATGTGCTTGTTCAGCAGCAGCAACAACAACAACAAACTTGTACAGCGCCTTTCGTGTCAGCTGGACAGTCACTGTGTCAGACTCGAGCTGGGGACGGGTGGGGGTGGGGGGGGAGGAAGGGAGGGAGGGGATTAGGAGTTGCTGATGGGACCATCGAAGAGAGTCTTGAGGCGGGACTTCAAGGAGGCCAGGGAGTGGGGGAGGCAGATGGACTGTGGGATGGAGTTCCAGAGGTTGGGGGCAGAGTGACTAAAGGCTCGGGGGACGTGGGGAGCGGAGGTGGGGGGGTGGGGGCGGGCGGCGGTTAAAACAAACCACAACGCAGAGAAAATCTCAAAAGTTAATTGTACCCCAACAGGATATTTCGAACAGCACCTCACTCTCTCCCCACATCCCAATCTACAATAGCCAGCCTACTTCACACTCACCAATGCCTATTCAAACAAGCTATTTCCTGACAAAAGAGTTGAGACACAGGTACAGCTTAGTTGGAGTTACCATAAGGATTCAGTGTGTTAGTGGACACCACTGCTCTTTCTGACTTTACACTACATTTCCCTCGTGTGTGTAACGATAGGCGCAGTCTGTGGCCGACGGTCTCTTTCGACAAGAAACTCAATAGCCGTGTTTCATTATCCTCTTATGGATAACAATGCTAATAATAATCCTGGCATTTGATATAGCGCTTTCCACGTCTTCCAGACGTCTCAAAGCGCTTCACACAGAATGTACTGTAAAGTGAATCGACTGTATATATTTGTGGGCGAAACACGGCAGCAAATTGCGCACAGTAGCATCCCCCACGCAAACAGTCGTGGATTGAAAATGACCAACTTTTACTATCAATGAATGTTTTGTTCTTAACATCCCAGGATTGATGTCAAAGGCGCTTTACAAATGTTGTGGGTTGTTGTCGCTTTAAGACGCGCGGAGCTGTTGAAACAATTCCCGCTAGTAAGCAATGAACTGTAACAGAAATGTTCTTTCTTTCCTCTGCGCCCTCGCTCCTCCTGCTCCCTTCTCCATCCGGTCAAGGTCATGAAAGATTCAGTTTCGAGTAAGCCACGGAACATTCGAGCCAGTTGTTTACAGCGACGCAACGGGAAATAACTTTATTTTTATAACGTCTTATCACATCAAATGCCTCAATGTGCTTTTTACAGGACTTTAGGTGGCAAGTGGGGTAAAAATATATATTTTTTTCATGTCAAAGTGTACTTTGAACTATGTACTTTCCGAAACAAACTGTTTTGATTGGTGAAATAAACTTATTTCCAAAGAAATCTAGGGAATGTGACATATGAAATAAGCACTCCCGGTTTATTTTATTGTTGAATTCTTATTCTTTACCCTATATTTCTTTGGAAATAAGTTTATTTCACCAATCAAAACTGTTTATTTCTGAAAGTATACAGTTCAAAGTACACTTTGACATGAAAAAAATATATTTATTTTTAAAGTTTTTACCCCACTTGCCACCTTAAGCGTCAAGTATAGCAACTGGTATCCTAACTCTCTCTTGCCTCTCCCCACTACCCTGCCTCCCCCTCTCCCTTGCTTGGGCCTCGATCAGTTTATCTGGAGGTTTGTTGGGACAGTTCACATTGAGAAAAACGCTTCTCCTTTTTGAACGGTGTCAACGATCTTCAACATCCAGTGGACGGGACAAGCAGACTGGACCTCGGACAATAACAGTGTCAACACCAAGCAAATCCCTCCCCCATCCCCACACAAAATCCCTGTTAAATGTCGAGATCAATGACTGAGGCCGTTGAGATACATTACCACGCGGGTGGACAAACAAGTCTCCTTCGGGAATCCTCGTGGGATGGGTTGTGGATGGAATTTCCAAACCTGAGCCTCCCGATTGATCTCAGCCAGGTTCTAGAGCCGTGCACCTTTCACTTGTGAGTGAAGTACGGACACAGGACACCCAGGCAATCTCACTTTGCCCTCTTCACCAGTGAGCTCCAGAGCCTGGAAAGCCAATGGTGTAGGCACTCGGGAGGAATAGTAACGGGCCTCGGTTAGGGAATGCATTTTGAGGTGGAGCGGACACAAGAGAGATTGGGCACGTAGTAACTAAACGTTACTTCGAGGAGGGAATTAAATGCCTTTAAGCGAAACGAAAACTCCGATCAAACCTTGTAGGTGGGTGATTCCCGGCTAAGTTGTGGGCATCAGTTCAGCACAAACCATTCACTAAATCCTAGGCCTCCACATTCTCTTCTTCTACAAAACATCAAATTGTGTCTGGCATCTCAAAAACGTGATGTTTCTAAACCCCCCCCTCCCTCCCCCCTCCCTCCCCCACCAGCCCCCAACAGATGTGCTTTACATGATTTTAGAGTTTACTGATGGGATTTTGTTAAAACCACATCAAAGCAGTGACATGGAGTGGATGAATTGCACATTGAGAAACTGCTCTTTGATGCTTTGTGTTCAGCACACGTGGACTAGGGTTTCTTCCTGGAGCAGGTGACAGCTGAAGTTGGAGAGAGAGAGAGAGAGAGAGAGAGAGAGAGGCTCGGGCTGAAAAGGGGTTTCTGGACACAAAGGTTTGGAGAAGTATAAAACGAAGCCAGCAGCCACTCGCTCACAGCTGCCACCAGACACGACAACAGAACCCAACTGTTCTGTGAGTCCAAAACGGCGAGAATTCATTTCAGCGACAGAAAGGCAACATTTTAAAAAAAAGGATTTTATTGCTAGGCGTCAATTGAGGTGGAGGAAGATCGATGGGAGGGCAGAGGCAGCAGGGATAGACAACAACAACTTGGGATTTATATAGTGCCCTCCATGCTGGATGGCGTCTCAGAGCACTTCAACCAGGGGGGGGGCGGGGGAAAGGGAGGGAGGTGGTTAGAGATGGAGAGGGAGCAGAAACAATTCTTAACCAACTCTAGATGGAGGAGGAGGTGAGAGGGGAAAGATATAGATGTGGGGAGAGATCCAAACAGTTTGGGGGGGCAGAAGAGGGCAGAATTTAGAGAGCATGAAACAATTAGCTCAATAAGGGAAAGACAGCAAACTTGTGTGTGAGAGAGAGAGCTGGAGGGGTGGGGGTGGAGGCAACTGTTCTTAAACATAATGCAACAGACTATTAAAAGCAGCGAAGGCTCATTCTGGCTCTCAGTCCTGTGGTTCTCCAGTATACTTAGAATGAAAACATCACATTCCACCGAGCTGCCACCATCAAAAAGATTCTACACTATAAAAAGATCTTCAAATATTTGCTTATGTAAATCGGGTCCTGACAAGAGTTTGTTCTCTGCTGGATGACTGGAAAATGAATTCCAGCACTAGGAATACTCAGGGGGAATGGTGGCGTTAGAATGAATTTTCAAACTGAGGACTCGAGACTATATATAATAAATTGGTCATTTTCAACCCACGACCGTTTGTTTGGGTCACTGCTGTGCGCAATCGGCTGCCGCGTTTCACCCACAAATATGTACGGTCAATTCACTTGACAGGATATCCTGTGAAGCGCTTTTGAGTCTAGAAAACGTGAAAAGCGCTATATCAAATGCAAGGATTATTATTATTATAATATTATTATTATAAAACATTTGAGAAATATAGAGCGACACCACGCATTTTGTCATTTAAAAAGAGCAAAGCAAGTAAACACTCCCCCTCACCTCTCCCCCCCACCCCCCACCCCCCACCCCCCACTCACAGTACAGGAGTAGCCTTACCTGACGTAGAGGGACCGCTTCTGACTGGTGCGCAGAGACCCAGAGCCGGAGCTGATGCTGCTGTTCATCATCTGTTCTCGCAGGTCATGGATTTTGGCTTCGAATCTGCTGTATTCTGAGAAGGCAGCCGAGAGCAAAACACAAAGCGTTTACAGCTTCTCTTCGGAAACCAACTGTCTACATATACAGTACCCCCAACCGCGTCCAAAAAAACACCAAGCAAAAAAACATATAAAAATGCCCCCCACGAAAAATCATAATCCGGTTCGTAAAGAGCGATCAGAGAGGGAAGGGACAATGGACTCCAGTTCACAGTTACAAGCTGAACACGAAACACTTTAAAACTGTGCAGCACACAGGCTGCTTTGCTTATTCACTCTCACTCCAGTACCATCATTACCGCCTGTGCCGTGAGCTGGTGTGCTCTCACTCATGAGATGTTTATTTACTACACTGTGCGCTGCTAATGAGCTCCGCAGCAAAGCACACTCGCACACGACACTGACCCGAGGCTTGGCACATCAGGTAAGGGAAGCTACACACTGGATGCTCATCTCAGATACAGTGGGAGCGGAGTGTCTCACGGAGAAAGTGTGAGGTTCGTCACAACTGTTGGCAAACTGTTATTGTCCGTGTCAGTTGAAAGAAAGGCAACAGCATGAAAAACTGGACAGCCTTCTCTTTGGTTGGGGTGGGGGGCTGTGGGGGGGTGCGGGGAGCTCCAAAAATATAATAATGGAGACTTCTTCCCCAATTGATCACTTACTTCCGCAATTACAGCGTTACATGCGAGTGCATGAAAAGTAAGATCGTGTCTAGATCTCAGGCTACAGTTCTGTTGAATCCAGATTCAAAGGGGTCAGCGTTGATATGGACAAACAGTCACTTGAACCATTCATTTTATTTCACCATTTATACAAGCGAAAGGGATCACAATTGGGAACTTTGGTGTGGAAGTCACAGGTGGGTGGTGAGGGTGGCGGGGGGGGGGTGATAAATAATACATTGACATCGGCTGTCTGCCCCAGCGAGCACATGACCACACCATGCCAACTAACCCTGTCCAGAAGGGAATTATTATTCACGTTTAAACAGTTAGCTCGCTTGCAGTATTGGGTGGGGGGGGGGGCTAATCTTGGGGCTCAGAAGCCCCCACCCCCCGCCTGCATTAGATTGCTTGTTAGCTCTCTGCTGTTAGTTAACCCGTCACTTTCAAACTAATTATCTTTCAACACCAAGTGTTTTCACAGCCAGAAAAGCAGCTGTGCAGAGGGCTGGCTGGCTGGTCGGTCGGGTGGGTGGGTGGGTGGGTGGGTGGGTGGGTGGGTGGGAAGAGAGTAATTAAACGCAGCCTGAACAGTTACCAACACGAAAATGCCGTGAGCACGGCCAGTGCGGGGAAGGTATAAAACAAAACGACGAGCTGAATTATTGAACAGTCTCTCTGTGATCCGGCTGATGCGCTGACGGTGCGCAAACTCCGCGGACGTGCCTTTGGGACGTCTCTTGCTTTCATTCCCGGACCGTTTTAAGGAGCGGCTGAAGAAACGAAACCGACCAGCGTTTGTCCGGCAGGTAAACTGACTTCGATTTTTGCGGGGAGTTTACGAGTTGAAATCTTCCCAACTTTGGGGCCCGTTAGATAAACATGGAACACAATGTCAGACCCACAGTCAATCAAAAAATCTTAAAATTACACAGCGATTCTAAACACCAACGTCAGCACCTCAAAGGAATTGTTCCTACCAATCGACAAGACAACACTGCTCAGTATTTTACATGCATTAAATCTTCATCAGCGTACATCAATCTACAGCAGCCAACGGCTTGTGACAGCTCGGCTTACTCGATGGCATTCAGTTTTAAGCTGCTGTAGTTTTCGCAAGCACCGGGTTCCAACTTTGCTGCAAAGACCACACAAACAGAGGTACAGGGTGGATTCTGCAAAAAAAAAACGTCTGCTCGGAATCGAGTGCGCTCACTTTCTGTGTTCAGAGGTCTCTGGATATTGCAATACATACTCAGCACTGATCCCTCTACAGAAATCTCACAGGCACAACTTCCTCGTGCTGTCTTTTCATCCGATTCGTTCATCAACCCACACGCCAGGCAGAAACAGTCACAGATCACCGTTGTGTGTTCAACACAAGAGATCACTCTCACCTTCCCGAAATTCCCCCCACCACCACCCCACCCCTCCCCCAACCACCCCAGCCCTCCCCCACCACCCCCGACATTAAATTGGAATAAAACCGTTCTCCGAAAGAGGACTTACGACCAGCTTGCTGATCAGCAGCGGTTTCCACTTTACTTTATGCTACAATGGAGGTCAGAGACTGTAAACCAAAACGTCACGACAGATGCAACTCAACTCCCCGAGTCCAAAGAATAACTCTGTTGCATCGTCAAGCTGCCGATGGCACCGGGGATATCAGTTATCACGCAGCCGGCCAAGATTAGACTACCAGGGCAAACGCGGTATTAATATCCTGACCTACTCCTTAATATGCACAATGTCAACATACAATACTCGTGTAATTTAGGCAAATATAGCTGAACTCTTTGTCGGAAGCCAAGCCGGGTTGTTATTACATTAAAAGTAGGCGTGAACATTGGTAATACAGTAGCTGTAAACAACACCCCTCTTCGCGGTAGATTCGCGGCAATTCTTATTCTACACATTTAACACTTTCTTTAAAACAATTAAAAGCGAGACTTATAGACCGGTCACGATGTCTCGTCAGAATAATCTGTTTCCTTTCTCGGCTCATTTTAAATATAATGATTTGCTGCTGCCCTGCCGAGTTCACATCCCCGTTAGTTGGCACTGAGTCATAAGGTGAGGGAACAGGTAGGTAGGTAGGTAGGTAGGTAGGTAGGTAGGTAGGTAGGTAGGTAGGTAGGTAGGTAGGTAGGTAGGTAGGTAGGTAGGTAGGTAGGTAGGTAGGTAGGTAGGTAGGTAGGTAGGTAGGTAGGTAGGTAGGTAGGTAGGTAGGTAGGTAGGTAGGTAGGTAGTTAGAGGGCGGGCAAGCACATTTTCTCAGCTATCAGCTACAGCTGAAAGAACTCTGTGAAGAATAATCTGTCACATTTCCCTCTTCTCCTGGTTCCCCCACCCCCCCTCATCTCCACCCACCCCAACTCTTCCCTGCTTCGTAAGGACAATGCATGATCTCCCCAGTTTCATGGTATTATCTTAAGAACCTGAAAGTGCGTTTGTGGATTTAGAGAGAGAGAGAGAGGTTATTAAAGAGCCTCAGGAGGTAGGAGGTGAAAGCTTTAATGATTCAGATCAGGAAGAATTAAAAGTTCAAACTACCAGTTGTGAAAATACAAATCAAGGATAGATCGGTTACATGTTTTGAATATGAATTATTATGAATGACATTGCAGTTTCAGGTACCTAGTTTAGACAGACTATCCTTTTTTTGACCAGAGGTTTCCTAATCTATATCTCTCTCTATATATATCTATATACGTACGGTATATATATTTAAAAAATCTATGATTCCTGTGCGCAAATGGCCACTGCGTTTTTTGGAAGGTCAATCCATTTGACGGTATATCCTGTGAATCGCTTTAACAGCCCATCTCAACAAGGTGTTCAGGCGCTATATCAAATGCAAGGATTATAAACTGAGACACGACTGAAGCCTATTCCAAGATCGTGGTGTGGGAAAATGTTCCCAAGTGGTGGGTTGGCAGGTTAAATTAAAGGTTAAATTCTTAATTTAGTCCATTTCCCAGAAACTAGTTAACAATATTGAAGTGTAATACGCAGTTTGGATATGTCAGGACCCATTCATATGCGATTGAGGTTTTTTTTAATTAAAAAAACACTCCTGAATCCATTCTTTAATCCCTTTTAATGCAAATCCTCGGCTCAACACGTGGCTAGCCAGCATCTGATCGTTAACCATTACAATTTGCAGTGTACCTTAAACAGCAGGAAAACACTAAATAAAGACAGCAGAGTGGGTGGGTGGGTGGGTGGGTGGGGGAGAAAAAGGAGGGGAAACATTCAAAACGAGTGAGTTAGCCCCGCGGAGAGTGTCTGTCAGGCTAACGTGTGTACAGAGAGAGCACGCGGGTTTCTTTTCTGACAATTTTCTCCCCTAAGTACATTGCAGTAGTCCCCCCCCACCCCCTAATGTGGCACCAAATCCTGGCATTTCATGGGGGTGTAACTCAGGTCTAAGCCTCTCTCTGGAACTCTGCTCTGTCACTGATCTCTCTCTGGGTAAAGCCTCCTTTGACTGCAATGCAGCTTCGCAGCAGAAATATTTTGCTGCTTTTTTTTTTGAATGACAAAAAGGGCAAACTTCAACTTTGGACTCCGCTGCCGACGCCAGACATTATTCCATCGGCATCAATTTCAACCTGAAGTGACACTGGATAGAGAGAAGTTATTTGGCAATTTGTTTATTGCAAACGTTCATTGCACTCGAGAGACAGAGAGAGAGAGAGAGAGAGAGAGAGACAAGGCGAGTGGGAGATGGAAGGAGATAAGTAAGGTGGAGTAAGGAAACTTGCCCAAGGTTTTGCTCTGACCTGCCGGGAATCACACCCCAAGTCTCTCTCGCTTGTAAGGCGAGCGCTCTAACTACTGAGCTTCAGGAATAAGATGTACAAAGAAAGAAACCATTAGATGAGAATCACAAGAGGAATTTATCCAAGGCTTTTTTTTATCTCACAGGGAGAAAGAGTTTTCACACACTGCATTGTAATCAGGCTAGAAGGCATTCAAAGCAACTGATGCTGTTGTTCAAATTATGTGAATCATTGCGTGAAATGCATATATTATTAAGACAAAAATTAGCTTCTGTATAATTTTGTAATGGTGATATAAATAGGGATTTTAAAATGTGTAAACGCATCAGAATGAAGGAACGCTGGTCTCCAATGAGATGCAGTCTTGGACACGCGTTTCCATCTGTAAATCTCACGGGGGCTGAATTTTGCGATCTGCATCGAAAAGGTAATCCGAACGGACAGCCAAAATAAATGCAGGCAAACTACAGCCCCGAATAATGTGCAATTTCAAACTATGCCAGTGCTATTACTCGGCTATCTTTGCGCAACGAGACCAATAAGTTGTTGGAAAACCATTATATTTAATATGGAATTATACGACAATGTCGTGCTTTTAAATTAATCTCTTACTTTAATGAGCTCATCACCGGGAATGGGTGTTTTTTCCCCCACAGATCAGATTATAAACCTATCACACACTGTTGTAGGCTCCCATGGCAAAACATTGTAGAATATTATAATTCTTTACACAAAACAGCCGTACTGCACAGGGCAGGTTAGCCTCGATCAAACTAGGTAACCTCAAGCTGGCACCCATACATTCAAACTTGTGTTTATATATAAAAAGAGAGAGAGGACAGAGGGAAGAACGCAATGTGAAGAATAGGGGGTAAATATGTCCTATTTTATAAAGGCTGAGACATTCCCAAATTCAATGGATATATAGACTTACTGTTGACTTATAAACAAAGCTTAGTCAGAAACGATTGCACAAACCTATACATGTTAGCTTGGGGGGTTTTTTGAAGGGGAGAAACTTGCAAATAAACGTTAGAGCGTGTGGTCTGGGTATTTCACATATGCAAATTTTCAGCGAACAATACATCAAGAACAGGTGGAATTCTATCTAAGCCACCGTAACTTAATGCATTGTTGCACGTTTTATTACAGATGTAAGTGCAAGTATGCTAAGCTCAAATATATTTTAATTGTTAAATGAAATATTAGTAAATGTTTATATTTGGGGACAGACAAGGCAGGTCAGGGTGAAACCAAGGGCAAGTTTCCTTACTCCACACACACACACGGCTAATAATAATCCGTCCCCAAAAAAACCTATAATGAATTGGTCATTTCAATACACGGCTGTTTGTGGGGGCGGACGCTGCTGTGCGCAATTGGCTGCCGCGTTTCGCCCACAAATATATACAGTCAATTCACTTTACAGTGTATTCTGTGAAGCGCTTTGAGACACAGTCTAGAAGATGTGCAAGCACTATATCAAATGCAAGGATTATTATTATTATTATTATTATACAGTATACAACTGTAATAGCCAGATGGACACACTCGATGTACAGTTCTAGGAGATAACATTCGCTTAACAAAAAAAAAGCTTTGAGACGTTTAGAAGAGGTGGAAAATGCTATATCAAATGCAAGGATTATCATCATCATCATTATTATTATTCTTAACCAATTTTTTCTGTAAATTATTAGAAAAGCTAGGCTCGCTCAGCCAGCCACTGAAACAGAAGCAAGTGTTACAAGGATGTAAGAGAGTTGCGTTTCACCAGATGGCTTGCGAGATGCCGCATTGTGCATGTTGTGCTTGTTGGGCAGCTGGCTTAGCTCTGGTGGAAGACCCAAATGCCAAATCTAATTGAACAATTTAACCGACTGTGCAAGCTAACCTTTCTTCATCTACGGCGTGTTATTCACTGCTCTCCACATGACGCGCGATAGTACAGGGGGCGGAGGGGAGAGGGATTGCAAGACGATTACAACAGTCCTGTTGAGCTAAGCCTTCAACACCCTCCCGTTCCTCCCACCTCTCAATCAACTATTAGTTTATCTGCAGTATTGTTTCATATCAAAGCAGAAGACAATACAATCAAACTCTGCCCACAGTAGACACACACCATAGTCAGCTGCAAACGCCGAGACTGGAAAAAACGCAGCTTTTCTCCCCACCGAACAATCCTTAAAAATAAGACTATTTAGCCCTTGGTAGTTAAAAAACTGTCTGTTTGACGGCATTGAACTGCTTTTGTAACCGAATTGAGAATATAGTAATAATCTTTAAATTTGATATATCGCTTTTCACGTCTTCTTGACGTCTCAAAGCGCTTCACAGAATACACCGTAAAATGAATTGACTGTATATTTTGTGGGTGAAACCCAGCAGCCAATTGCACACAGCAGTGTCCCCACAAACAGTCATGGATGAAACAACCAATGTTTAAAAAATTATTGTTTTTTTTGGGAGGGATTACTATTAGGCTTGTGTGTGTGTGTGTGTGTGTATGGTGTGTGTGTGTGTATGTGTGTGTGTGTGTGTGTGTGTGTGTGTGTATGGTGTGTGTGTGTGTGTGTGTGTGTGTGTGTATGGTGTGTGTGTGTGTATGTGTGTGTGTGTGTGTGTGTGTGTATGGTGTGTGTGTGTGTGTGTGTGTGATTTCTCAACGGATTGAGAAAATAAAAAGAAAGTTGTACTCCAGGATTGGGTGCTTGCGCATTGGCTGCTGAACGATCTTCCCGACAGACGCAGTTTATTGCAATATCCTATTTGAAAGTAGAAAATTGTACATAGCAGTAATCCTCCCTCCGCCCACCAGTGTTCATGTGCGATTCTCAGACAAGGATCAGCCAAGTTACCAGCAGGAGGCGGCTTATTCACCCACCGATTCTACTGTTTTGTTTCTTGAAACGTCTCAAAAGGGATTCACTACCGCAAAGAGGCTATGGCAACGTGTGTCTTTAATGGCACACAAGTCAAGCATGACACAGACTCATCATTTTTTTTCAACAAAAACAGGAACACACTGAACGTATAGGTGGTACATCACCATAATCACAGCACGGCAGGCTGCCGTTTGGGCCCATTAAAGGCCGCCACGCCACAAGCGGCCAGCCGTCTGTAAACCAAGTGCCCCTCCAGGTCAGTAAGACTCCTACATTCCCGCTTAAAACAAACGCCTGCAAACACACGGGAGACAATCCAATGGAATTCAACCCAGTCGCTCAACCGTCAAAGGTTTCAAAATAACAGCGGTGACGCGCACTGCACTGAACGACGTTCCCGACAATGAAACTGAGGACGCCAGAGCTCTTGAGGCTATTGAGGTTGATCAAGTCAATCCGTAGAGTTGCGAGTTCCTCCAAACGTCCTCCCGGTCAGCGTGTGCTCTCGATCCCAACTCAACCCAATTCCGTGACTATTTTACGAACACGGCGATCGAAATACACACAGTTACTCCCGATCGCTCGGAACAGAAAAGTGGAAACAGAATTTTTTAAAAAATGCTTTGAATGCTTCGCACTCGCTCACCTTCTGGTCTGTACTGGGCAGCGATGGTCACGGCCTGGCCCGCATTCTTGAGGGCCGCTGCAGCCTGCTCGTGGGTGGCTCCCCGCAAGTCAATGCCGTTCACCTACAACCAACAATTGGGGAGACGGTAAGAGACTGGGACTGAAGACTTTGAGAAGGCTTTCCTGAAGCCTTCATTAATAATAATTATAATAATCATCATTATCCTTGCATTTGATATTGCGCTTTTCACGTCTTCTGTCTCAAAGAAAGCGCCTCATAGAATATACTGTAAAGTGAGTTGACTGTATATATTTGTGGGCGAAACGCAGCAGCAAATTGCGCACAGCAGCGTCCCCCCCCCATCACACACAGTCGCGGATTTTGGAGGGATTGTTATTAGGCGCGTGTGTGTGTGGGTGTGTGTGTGTATGTGGAGTAAGGAAACTTGCCCAAGGTTTCGCCCTGACCTGCCTGGATTCGAACACAGGTCTCACGCTTGTAAGGCGAGCGCTCTAACCCACTGAGCCACAGGAGCTCCTTATACCTTCCACCACTGCAGGACCACCTTGTCTTTAAAATATATACTCAGAAATCCAACTAAGACCTGATTTGGCCCCTTTCTATCTCCACCACAAATAAAAAGAACCCGACTGATCATGTGTGCACTGGAGGACAGACTATTTCACATTCAGGAGCACACCTGTTTACTCAGCCTTGCTACCGATCGAATGAATACGAGATACATTAGACTATCCACGCTTGAAGGCACCAGCTGCCCATTTGATGCTGGAGAGCTGGAGATTTAGGTCAACTAAGAATCTCAGAGGGAGGTGGAGGAAGTGTGATTTTGGAATGGAAGCGAGAGAGAGAGACGGGGAAGGGGAGCTACTCAGCAACAGCCATAAGAAAAAACATAAACTGAGATAACAGAAAGGGAACTTCAAAATCCATTGGTCTCAATTAAGTCCCATCCTTGCATCCTTTAATAATAATAATAATAATCATCCTTGAATTAGTTATAGCGTTTTTTCACGAGAGAGTATGGGGCAGAGTAAGACAAGAGTCAGGAGATGAATCACAGAATGCGGTATGTTGCTGGCAGTTCCTCCTGACGGAATAATTTGGTTCGCATTCTAGCCGATTTGCATTTTGGGGTATTGTCCAATTATACGCACTGTTTGCTTATCCATAATTGGCTGCTGGTCCCAATTAGTGCAGATTAATCAGCTCTCTCCTGTACCGATGTCAAATATTTCAGCAAACTAGCCTGCCGACACTTGCTGTCGAGGCTCACATATTAACTAATACTCATCACTGGGTGAGATACTGGAGGACTGTGAGGAACCAGACAGCAGCAGGACAAATAATACAACACGCTGAGGGGGGAGGAAATTGATGGGAGAAATATGGAAGGAAAACTAAATCAGGAGGTTTAAGTTGAGATGATAATAACATAATAACATAATAATAACCCTTGGATTTGATATAGCGGCTTTTCACATCTTATCGACGTCTCAAAGCGCTTCACAGAATATACTGTAAAGTGAATTGACTGAATATTTGTGGGCGAAACGTGGCAGCTGATTGCGCTCAGCAGCGTCCCCCACAAACAGTTATGGATTGAAATGACCAATTTTTATTATTGTGGGTGTTTTTGGGGGAAGGATTATTATTAGGTGCGTGTGTGTGTGTGTGTGTGTGTGTGTGTGTGTGTGTGTGTGTGTGTGGAGTAGAGGGCAGAGTGGTGTGGATGGCGTTATATAAATCAAAGTTGTTGTTGTTGTTGGAGTAAGGAAACTTGCCCAAGTTTTCACCCTGATCTGCCTGGATTCGAACACAGCTCTCACGCTTGTAAGGCGAGCGCTCTAACCACTGAGCTGCTGGAGCAATACAATCATGTAATATTTGTATGGGAATTCAATGGTGTAACTAAGCTCAGTTTAAACGAGGCCATCATCGAAGTTCAACGTAGAGAATATTTTACCGAGATAATCCGATCCCCTTTCCTTAATTCTCCGCTCAGATCGGCCGGGCCGCCAGCGAGAATGAATGAAATGAAGATCCCTTCTCCATCTTCACCGCCCACAATGTTGAAGCCCAGGCCCGTCGATCCTCGATGCAGCACCACTTTTCTGGGCTCCCTGCGGGAAACAAGAGGGAGGGAGGGCTGTCAAGCCGACAGGCTCTCACACACGAGGCCAGGACCACCCATCAGCTTCTCAGCGCGACGTGACATGTTTCCCCGGTGCGAGAAGATTAATACCAACGCTTGACACGGAGAGAAGACAGGGCTAGTAGCTGGAGACGCTTTAAACCACTGCACATATAGATTCAGAGGAACTAACAGGCTCAGCAAATTATTCCCATAGACAGCCTTCATCGTTATTATTTGTTTGGGAAATGGGGCTGACAGGGGTAATCAGCGGTACGTCTATTCAACCCTCACTTTTTGTGATTAAGAATGATTTTGCAATCAGATTTTTTGTTGTTTAAAAAAAAATCCAGTCGGATCAGATCATTCTATTATTAAAATAACAAAAAAACATTGACACTACGTTGTAGGTAATTCAAGACTCGTCTGTCTGTCGCTGACAACACTGACAACGCTCCACTCTAGATGTTAAATCAAAACAGAGCCAAACAACAGGGTCCATGGAAGAAATTCATTTTGAGATTCCATGTTAGCCATTGGCATCGTAATGATTTAACACAATACCTGAGGCGCAGGACATAATAATAACCCTGGCATTTGATATCGCGCTTTTCACATCTTATCAACGTCTCACAGAATATACTGTAAAGTGAATTAACAGTATATTTATGGATGAAACACGGCAGCCAATTTCGTATAGCGGTGTTCCCAAACAGTTGTGGATTGAAACGACCAATTTTAATTACAGTGGTATTTTTGGGGGAGGGATTATTATT
This sequence comes from Hydrolagus colliei, assembly GCA_035084275.1. Lineage (NCBI taxonomy): Eukaryota > Metazoa > Chordata > Chondrichthyes > Chimaeriformes > Chimaeridae > Hydrolagus > Hydrolagus colliei. The sequence continues at coordinate 20,229,514 of CM068751.1, read as the reverse complement.
ATTAGGATTATTATTAGGCGTGCGCGTGTGTGTGTGTTAGGATTATTATTAGGCGCGCGCGCGCGAGGGTGCGTGTGTGCGCGTGCGTGTGTGTGTGAAGTAAGGAAACTTGCCCAAGGTTTCGCCCTGACCTGCCTGGATTTGGTCTCACGCTTGTAAGGCGAGTGAGTGCTCTAACCACTGAGCTACAGGAGCTACACAAAGCTTCTGCCCATTCAGCGTATACCCAAGGGCACCGCCTGCATGATTTTTCTTCTGGAGTAAAAAGCTTCTCAGCCAACTTGCGTTCATCTTTCGAAAAACCTGGCCTCTCCCCTCAAGTTAAAGTGGTGCCTTGGGATACTGCCTGCAAACTATTCTTAGTCACCTCATGCAGTTAATCCTTGGCACTTGTTATTGCAGTTCGAAAACACCTACAGTAACAACAATTTTAAGCACCGGGAGTTCAGTGGTACATGAAATCATGCCTTTCCATCTAATTTCCCTCAAGGTATTCCTTCAGTATATCTACAGTACCTCCAAACTTAAACAGCCGGTTCCTGTATAATTGACAGAAACAGGTTTTGTTCCTTTTGGAAACCCCTTCACAATAATTCCTGTTCCGCCGCTCACCTCCAACCATCCGTTATTTTCAATCTAACTGGTGTTTTACTGATACGGTTATGAGCAAGTCAGTGCTGACTACCTGGCTGAGTTTGCTGACCTGCAAATAGGAACGAACGGCAGCCAAAGTGGCAGCTCCTTTACGATGGATGGACGCACAAAGCTGGCCTTTAAATGTCTTTCTCAAACAAGTTAAGACTGCGAGTGGTGGGCCAGGGGAAAACAAACTGTGTAAATATAGAAAGACGTTCCCAAAGTGAGAATATGAGAATAGATGGGGGAAACTCTCGGCCCCCTTTTCTGCAGGAACCTGCAGTAAATGGCGATGAACAGCAGAGAGCAGCAAAGTCTGCTCACTGAGGAAATGCTTTGTTTATAGAGAATATAATTCAGGAAAGTCTAACTGCAGTGCGCTCCGGTGATCCAAATCCTCCGTGGATCCAACACGAAAACAAAAACATTCCTCAAAACAGAGCCAATAACACTGTCTCAGACAGCACAATGCACAGAGGAATCCCTCCCAGAAAAAGCTTCATCCCTGATTCAGTCTGATCTGTTATCTATACAAGAACTATATACAGTATTTCTATTATCTCTCTCTCTCTCTCTATACATATATATTTATTTTACAATATCTATATGTTTTATACCGGTACAAGAGTTTTAGATGGTGAAACGAGAGGATACGGCAGCTGGGATAAGCTATGAAATGCTAGTTTACTTAAAACCAGTGAAAATATCCCCCAAATCAATTGTGCGCACTGTCTATGGTTGCTTGTTCTTTTCGTTCTATGTGGGAAAGGCACTTAACGTGACAACATTACTGCTCTTCCTTCCTCAGAAGAGACGATGAACCTGTCCTGATAGTGGACCGTGTATTTCACAATCTCCCGGCGCAAATCAGGGTTTGACATTCCAGCCGGTACTTGTTCTAATGGTAAAATAATAATAATAATAATCCTTGCATTTTGATATGGTGCTTTACACATCTTATCGACATCTCAAAGAGCGTCACAGACTATACTGTAAAGTGAATTGACTGTATATATTTGTGGGCAAAACGTGGCAGCCAATTGCGCACAGCAGCGTCCCCCACACAAACAGTCGTGGATTGAAAGGACCAATTTTATTCGTATGTTTTTTTTGGAAAGGATTATTATTAGGCGCGCATGTGTGTGTGTGTGTGGAGTAAGGAAACTTGCCCAAGGTTTCGCCCTGACCTGCCTGGATTCGAACACAGGTCTCACTCTTGTAAGGCGAATGCTCTAACCCAAGGAGCTACAGGAGCTCCACAAAAGGGCAGATTTATGCCCCATGTGCAGCTGACGCACCTCCCCTCAGCACCACACAGAACATTGCACGTGTTCGGAAAGCTATTCATATGTAGGAGGCATCACAGGAGTCAGAATAATTCTAACGTCTGACGCCCAGCACGCAGAGGGAGCTGTAAACATGGGGGAATGATTTCCTCTCCCTAGCTCAGGGACTCTGAGTGAGGCCAACTGTAACGCTGTGATTGGTTCTCCAGCCTGAGACCGGCTGACAGGACGGACTGGGGACTGAACATGGGACCACCTCTGTATGGCTCAGTTCCCGTGATGTAAACTTGCAAACTAAGCCAATGGAGAGACAGGAAAGCATAAAAATCAAGAAAGATTACTTTCTGGTCCCATTTTCTAACCCCTCTCTGTTTCCTTTTATTTACCCATCAGCTCTTTGGGACGTCCTCCCGAGGTGAATGGCCCTCTATAAATCTAATTTTGTTGTTGCAATCGATTTTCGCTGCTTAACTGTGGAATCTCCCGCACACACTCAACAAGTGCCTTGAGGAGGAGTGAGATCACCTTTCCCGTGGCTGTCCACTTTCCCTCTTCTGAGCTTGAGACAAAAACCCTGTCTTGTAGGCTCATGAATTCATCCCAACATATTACTGGGAGTCAATCTTGTATCTATTGCCATTTAAAACTCAGGAAAAAATATCAACCATGTTATTCCTCCATCTTCTTTCCTCCGGCGTACATATTCCCGGTCTCTTGCTTGTGGCTAATAGTAAATATTAATAATAATCCTTGCATTTGATGTATCTATTGCGTTTCACGTCTTCTAGATATCTCAAAGCGTTTCACAGATTATAAGACTACCTACACATCCACCATCAATATGGGGACTAACAGCAACAAAATACAACAACAAGGTTACACTTGCAGAGCGCCTTTCACGTTCGGGAGGACGTCCCAAGGCGCTGAACACGGCACTTAACACTGCCCTCTCTCCCTCTCTCCCAGCCGAGGTATCTCTCCCTCTCTCCCAGCCGAGGTATCTCTCCCTCTCTCCCAGCCGAGGTATCTCTCCCTCTCTCCCAGCCGAGGTATCTCTCCCTCTCTCCCAGCCGAGGTATCTCTCCCTCTCTCCCAGCCGAGGTATCTCCAGTACAGTGTGGCCAGCAGAGCTTTCCACAGTACAGCAGGTGGGGACCAGCCCATCGCTGTGTGTTAGCCCACAACCGATGGCTGTGACTTATTCTCGATCTTCCAGTGAGGCCCTGAAGGAAGCCACCGGATCTGCCAGGTTTCATTAGCCACTTCCCTACGTTTCCCAGTGTGTATGTAGCCCATCTGGTCCTGTTGACTTGTCATCTGTCAATGCCCTCATTGTATCTATAATAATCTGGAATCTATAGTAATAATAATAATCCTGGCATTTGATATCGCGGCTTTACCGACGTCTCAAAGAGCTTCACAGAATATATACTGTAAAGTGAATTGACTGTACACTTTGTGGGCGAAACGCAGCAGCCAATTGCGCACAGCAGCGTCCCCCACAAACAGTCGTGGATTGAAATGACCAATATTTTTGTCTGTCATCTCCTTGTTTGAGAAACTCTCATTCTGTTTCATATTTGATAATTCTATTTTTGTTATTTGAGAACTCTATTTCTTTTTTTTTGCAGGGGACCCCTAGGCTTGGGAGGAAATCCTAAATGTGACCCCAGGGTTGGGAAACGCTGCTCTAGGATTTCATTATGATGTTCTTAATGAAACAATTCCTTCGCAGTGATTGTGTGTTATTGGGTTTGTCAGATTGGATTATTTGGACCTGCAAGTAAAACCAACAACACAACGACATTTGTAGAGCGCCTTTCACGTCGGGAGGACGGATGTAAAGCAACGATAAATCCACAAACCCCAAAGCAGACAGAGAACAACGCCCCCAGACACCTGATTCTCCACCGAAAAACCAGACAGGTAATGGTCACCCAACTGTGTTCTCAGTTGATAGTCATGTCATCAAGAAGGCTACCCAAGGTTCATCAACAACAATCAACACTGACATTCTGTACACACACCTGACAGGGTCCATCGCACATCGTGGAGACCCGTAGCTCTCAGTGGTTAGAGACACTCGCCTTACAAGCGTGAGACCTGTGTTTCGAATCCAGGCAGTTCAGGGCGAAACCTTGGGCAAGTTTCCATACTCCACATGCCTGGTAATGATCCGTCCAAAAATAACCCAATAATAAAAAATTGGTCATTTCAATCCACGACTGTTTGTGGGGGACGCTGCTGTGCGCAATTGGCTGCCGCGTTTCATCCACAAATACATACAGTCGATTCACTTTACAGTATATTCTGTGAAGCGCTTTGGGACGTCGATAAGATGTGAAAAGCGCGATATCAAATGCAAGGATTATCATGCACTGACTGACTGACGGTGGGGGAAGCAAAGATGAAGACAAATCCAATTACTAGATTATATATTTATCGAGCTCTGCTGGATATGCTTTTCCGCAAGAGCTGACCTTAATATAAAAGAGTGCAGCCGAGGTTAACTCACTCAGCCAGCAGAGATCTGAGCACACGACACCGGCCTGGACTAAACCTTGGTTGTGGAAAGGTTACAACAACGATAAGTACAACAACTTGGATTTATATAACGCCCTCCACGCTGAACGGCGTCTCAGGTTAGTGGGCAGGGGCTAGTTTAAAGAGAAAAAGCAAGCGGAGAGAATATCAATCACATATGAATGCTTTAATAAGGCAGAGGTTTTACTAAAGGAAACTGAGGATCAAGTGAACTCTGCCAAAGAACACAAAGATTTCATCTAGATTGTGATCTGTAGAGTTTAAGACATATTGCCTGTAATAATTTACAGCTAACGCTGTATAGATTATTTCCCAGCACATTTCATTCCAATAATAATTGATCCCAAAACACAATAATGAAAATTGGTGATTTTGATCCACGACTGTTTGTGGGGGACGCTGCTGTGCGCAATTGGCTGCCGCGTTTCGCCCACAAATATAAAATCAATTCACTTTACGGTATATTCTGTGAAGCGCTTTGAGACGTCAATAAGATGTGAAAAGCTCCATATCAAATGCAAGAATTATTATTATTATTACCTCTCTTCCAGCTTACTGTACAATAATAGCCTGATAATGTTAACTAATAAATTTACCATCAAGCATATTGCAAAATGTAAATTGCTGCTGATTTGTTTATAGCTAAAGCTTTGTAGCAACAGTATTACAGTCCACATTGAACTTTTAGAATATATACACACAGAGGGGCCATTAGGTAACAGTTTCTAATCCTGGCTTCCATCACATGGACAAACGTAATGTGGATTAAATCATTCAATATTTTCATTGAACTATCGTTTAGTTCAGTGGCTCGTGGGCAGTAAAGCTGTCGTTGCTGCCAAGATGACATGCTGGGTTACTGAAGGAGATTTGAAAGCAGCATGTACATCTCCTGCTAGCCTGGTCGCAAATGCCACACACACACACACACACATACACACACACATACACACACACAAACCCACACACATACACACACACATACACAGACACGCACGCACTCACTCACTCACAAAAACAGTGACCAAGCTGAGGAATGCGACAGCCTTCCTTCCGCACCCCTCTCGTTAGGCTTGCCCCAGAGCTTACGTCAGGCTGTGGGTAAGATGTCAAGAGTAACCACGAGCAGCATCTCTAAATCTAACCTTCACCTGAGGAGGAGGTAATTATCTCCCGGCAGAGTTTAGCAAACACACGGAGAAGGCTCCAGGGCTTTGTGTGGCCCTAGAATAAAGTATTCAAGGAGCTCACAATGTAATGGGTGGTCAAAAACATTGGCTTTACAGAACAAAGCAGCCGACACAGTATATCTCCACTGCATTAACAAGCCCCCTTCACTAAAACAGCATATGGGTTTCATGGAGCTGTGACCAATTTAATGATCGTGAATTTCTACAAATAGACTCTCCGCTTCCCAAAGCCTACAATGTTTCCCTTTTACAATATCACCAAAATATTCCGTTTCGTTCCGTCACTTAAAACAATGGGCCAGGATTTTACATCAAACGGAAAAATGCTGGGCACAATGTGAAATACAGAAACCTTCGCAGTGTGTAGGTAGGGTCTCTTACCCTGGGCATATGTGAATGTAAACATTGCACAATTCTATAAGCATTTCCCTAGCTGTGTGCCTCACACAACAAACGAAAAGGCACTTAGCTGTACTGACAGGGACTTCTTATTTGATGGAAAATTCTCTGACAAATGTTTACACGAGCAAAGAATGAAGGTGGAAATATTTTGTGATATTCGAAAAAATATATATATATATTGCTAGTTTTGCAAAGTCATTTAATTTTAACAGAGTCCTTTCACTTGATTTATGGACGATGATATAGTCCACTTATTTAAATTTTGTACCAATTCTTAAATACCAGTAAATGTGGTGTTCTCCCCAAACCCTGACTTTCGTGATTAATTAGTTTCGGTAACATCCCATAGCTCAGTGGTTAGACCACTCGCCTCACAAGCAAGAGACCTGGGTTCGATTCTCAGCAGGGCGAAACCTTGGGCAAGTTTCCTCGCCACACATGCCTGATAATAATCCCTCAGGAAAATAAATAAAACAACAATTTAGTCACTCAATCCATGAACTGTTTGCGGGACACAATTGGCTGCTGCGTTTCGCCCACAAATATACAGTCAATGAATGTTACGGTATATTCCGTGAAGCGCTTTGAGACAAATAGAAGGCCTGAAAAGTGCTATATCAAATGTAAGGATCATTATTATTATCTCCCAGCCAGGAAAGCAATGAACAGACCTCAAGGCGTGGGCTGTGAGGCTGCTGAGGAGCACAAGCGAACAAGCCCGCCAGCGATACTGCGAGGAGCACTTGGCGATGTGCGTGCAAGTGTACAAGTCACGGAGAGACTCGGGGACCCAGAGCAAGGTAGCTCTGCATTGTCTGTGAAGATTTGCTGATGTTTTGATTTCCCCTGGGAACATTTTTAGGTCACATTCATTTCACACATCATAAACCCAAGCATCTTCCCTTTTCAGCCGTTTCAAATCAATGCAATTGCGCAAGAAGTGCATTAAAAGCAGTTGCATAGAGCAGGGGACTGATGGATTTTAACTCTGAAATGTTATAATAGCATCACATTATTCTGACTAAAACGTATATATATATATGTATTTTTTAAAGCATTGCACAACAGCCTGACACTCTGTCGCAGACTGACCCGATAGGTGACTAACGTGTGCTGGTAATTCCCCACTCACCTAGTTCTCAGGTTTAATGAGTGACTGAGGAAGAAAGTAAATGCTAAATGTATTTGCACATTTGTTTTAGAGTGCTTCTCCCTCTTTAATAAGAGGTACTTAGTGGCACCGTGAGAAAACCGAGGAGAGGCAGGTCAGTTGAAAAGATCGTATAAGTCAACCGCTTTCATTGTATTCTCAGTTCCCATTAAAGGGATTGTAGCAGGTTAAGAGAAACACTGCAGCCTGTGACAGCCTTGTTTCAAGGTATGGAAATGTCATATAAAAGGTAATAATGGCGAGTTCTGAAACATAATAATAACCCTTGCATTTTGATACGGTGCTTTTCACATCTAAATTGACGTCTCAAAGCGCTTCACAGAATATACAGTACTGCAAAGTGAATGGACTTTATATTTGTGGGCGAAACGCGGCAGCCAATTGCGCGCAGCAGAGTCCCCCCACAAACAGTCGTGGATTGAAATGACCAATTTTATTAGTGTGTTTTTTTTTGAGGGATTATTATTAGGCGTGTGTGGGTGTAGAGCAAGGAAACTTGCCCAAGGTTTAACCGACCTGCCTGGATTTACGGAGAGGTACAAGATTGTAACTGAAATATCAAGTTGCTGAATCAAGAATGGACACTGAACTAGAACAAGCCACTGTCCCCACTACATAGGAACACAGCTGCTTAGACCTGTAGCTAAGAACTGAGTTGTCCCTTGAAATAAGTGGTGAAGATGGATAGTAAGATACGATGGCATTGCCAAGATCCCAAGAACATTTGAAACGCCGGTTTCCACAAACCCCACGCCCAGTATTACTGAAACCTTATTTGACATGTCTACAGGGAAACCTAACTCTTGAAATTAGCTCAGAACACTGCAACATGTACAGACACCAGTGGACTACAAGAGAAACACACACACACACACAACACTGAGATGGTTTTCTTCCACACGAGCAGTATCATTTTGCCAATTTAGTCATTTATGCCTACATTGAGCTCCACAACTTACAAGAACTGCTTCATTACCACTTCAAAGTTTACACAGAATCTCACAGCGGCACTGCACTCCCCCCTCTTGTCCATTTAAATTCACTATTGATTTGATGTGATTAAAAAAAATACCAGCAGGAAGTAGTTCCTATCATCAAGGGTGATGCTGGATCCAGCTCTATCAAATGCTGTCATTAAAAACACAGTTACAAACAAATATAAAGCATTTCATAGATAATGGTGCACACATCAGTGACGACAGACAGACAGACAGACAGAAAAAAAATCCTTTAGAGCCGAGCCTAATCTGATCTGCCCTAATAAAAGCCTAGCCTAATAAAACCTCGCCGAAAATCATTCTACTATTATCAAACACAGCACCCTAACAGTATCATTAAATCAGAAGCTGTGGTTAAGGCCAACTCAGATGAAACAACAACAAAATTACATTCATAGAATGCCTTTCACGTCGGGAGGACGTTCCAAGGCGCTGAAAAGTCACCAGTCTTACTATAGTCCTCTTCCAACTTCAGTAATGTGGACAAACCTTAAATTTATTGTCTCCGTAAAGCATTGTTTAGCATATCCACCTAATCACAGTCAGTCATTTTGTTGAGGTCCATTTATCTCTCCTGCTCATCATTCATCCAACAGCTTGGCACCATCAGCGAGTTTTATATTTCAGGATGTACCGAAAGCACATCCCTTATCAAATGCACTTCATTCTCGGAGGGCAGGAATGAAGACATTGACATCTTCACCTGGGAGATGAGGCAATTCGGCCGTATGGAGAACAGGTTACAAAACGGGATTAAAAGGTCTGATATAAACCGGCGAAGCGGACTATAAGCTGAGTGACCACCCCCTGTTTCTATGCAGCTTTACAACAAAAATACACCTGGAATAGATGTATATTGAAATTGCTGCGTAGGTAGATCTTGTTTCATTTATCACTGTGTTGATTTTTTGACTGCTAAGCAACTTTGCAATTGGTTGAGCTACCAATTAATTTGTCAAACGGCATTACACTGAATATTCATCAAATACCTTCTGGAAATCCAAATCAGCTAGCCTGCGATTGTCCCTGATTGGAATTTTTTTTGCAACATCCTCAAAGAGTTCCAGTAGTCTCACCAAGCATGACTGTTCTTTATGCGCTCTCTCTTTTTTAAAAAAAAAATGAATTTTGACAGCGCAGTGTAAACGTTTAAGCATTTTTCCCACCAGAACCATTAGAGTTCCACAACATGAGGAAGTGACAAATGGACCAGTGGACAACCTATTAAAATCATAGAAGATGATGATTGATGAGCCATGGTGTTCTAATCCCACCAGTAAAATAGACCACTGCAACAACAACAACAGAATTAAGACTTGTACAACGCCTTTCACGTCAGGGGGACGTCCCAAGGCGCTGGACAGTCACTGTTTCAATAACACTAAATGTAACATCTTGAAGCAGGAGCTAGTTGTTGGTCCATTAAAGCCATCCAATTTCCAACAGGATGGCATCTAATAACTCTGAAACTCTGAACTTAAAAGAGTTCAACTTTTTTCTTATTCCATTGCTTGTAAATATGTGTTTATTCCACATGCCTGTCGACCTTTTACTACCAACTATATATATATATATATCTATAAAACAGACCAACTTCCAGATCATCAGGTCACTGCCAACATCACTTCCTGCGTGTGCAAAGTAGGTAAGTGACCTTGTTGGCAATTAACAGCCATTTTAGTGTGAGAGGGAAAGGTTTCTCCCATGCAGGAAGTTCGTAGGACGGCTGCGAGCATGAGGTACACAACGCAACCTTTATAACCAAATCACTGATAAAAAAGGAAGCAAGTTTGAACAGGGCTGCAATGTGGTACAATACAGTATCGGTGTCCTCCGATTTACAAAAAAAATTATTTACGTGGTTTCGATTTAACGAACATCATTTTTTAACACTTTTTTAAAAATACATTTGGTTTTGTTTTAACGACAACAAAAATTGGCGCATCTGTTTTGCGCCTACGCAGTACAGTGTGTTTCGTGCGACCGCATGGGAAACTGCGTTTCGATTTGCGACGTTTCGATTTGCGACGTTTCGATTTGCGTGACATTTTTCAGGAACTGTTGTAAATCGGGGGAGATACCTGTATGCATGTCTGTATACTTACCCTGCTGAGGGCTGCTCTGGAAGTCACAGCACTGCTAATCATACAACTAAATCACATAGTATTGCTGCAAGAACGTTGGGTGCACAGATGTGCTCACCAGATGATGATGATGATATGAATAGTCAATGAGCAAAAAAAGTGTTCAGAGGCAGGATATATAACGCTATAGTTCTTCCAAGGTTAAGTACTGATTAAATCTTGCATTTATTTGGCCTCTCGCCCTCAGTGCACGGCTGTGTTTTGCTGTTTATTACGTTTTGAGGGTTGAGTTTTCTAATCGCCAGTGACACAATGGCTTAAGGAATCAGTAAATCCAACGCAGAATACCATGATGGTAGGTACACCATCTCCTGCTCATGATAATCGTGTCGCGCTGTCACTGACTGCAGGACCGCGAATGAAACACGGAATCAGAGAAACACATTTTTTTCCCTCAAGAGTCCAAACCGCAATTACTGTACAACTCACTCTAGAAAGCGGCATTGGAGCTTTTGTTTTCATCTTATTACCAACTCCCTCAAACTGATTTCTCTGCCGTGAAGATTCATTCAATAAAACTGGACCGTTAACATCTTGGTTATAATCCTCGCATTTTTTAATATAGCGGCTTCTAGACGTCTCAAAGCGCTTCACAGAATGTACTGTAAAGTGAATTGACTGTATATATATTTGTGGGCGAAACGCGGCGGCCAATTGTGCACAGCAGCGTCCCCCCCACACACACAGTCGTGGATTGAAATTACTGATTATATTATTGTAGTTTTTTTTTGGAGGGATTATTATTAGGCGTGTGTGTGTGTGTGTGTGTGTGTGTGTGTGTATATGTGTGTGTGCGGAGTAAGGAAACTTGCCCAAGGTTTTGTCCAGACCTGCCTGGATTCGAACACAGGTCTCACGCTTGTAAGGCGAGAGTTGCTCTAACCACTGAGCTGCAAGAGCTCTACTTCAGTTGGGCTGAGAGCAGTAGTTTCCCTGATCAATAGACCTCCAAAAGGTCAGCAGAACAAAAGGGAATGGCTCAATGATTTAATGGCTGGCCTCTAGCACAAACAAACATGTAAACTTATCATCGAGTCACCTTACCGTGTCATTTCATCATCACCCATGAGTTTGGTGATCGGTGAGTATCTGCCCGGCGATGATGGAGGAAGTGTTTGTTTGTATTCCGAGTTTCCTAAGTAGTTGGACGGCGTGATATGGTTTTCCAATTGGGAATAGGCTGAAAGAATACACACAAGATATTAATGAGAATTATTTTTGTAGCAGACTGAAATTACGGCACATTTTTTAGATTGTCAAACTGCAAAACGACGGGGGAACATTTGTGCAAAGAATAATGGATACTGTGAAAGGCAATACAAGCTGGAATCTAATAGATTGCATCATGTGTGGCAATCGAGGATTCAAATGGTTTTAATGGACATTTAGGATTCATAAGGCCTGTAATTCTAGAAAGGCTGTTTAAAGCAGCGAGGGAGAGAGTGCAATAGGAGATTCATTAATATCTTCAGAATGTAATGCAATTCCGGCCTCAGTTCTCTTGTAGGACCAATGACCAATTACAGTACTTGGGAATTGTTGTCCAGGTTCATTAGCCTGAAACTCCCTTCTCTCTTTGAAAAGAGCCATAGGATCTTTAACAAACATCTCAGCGGATTAGAGTTTTGTTTTAATGTCTCACCTGAAGCACAGCACTTTAGAGGGTAGCCTGAAGTTAACCTTCAACTCAGAGGTGAGATCTCTATTAAATGAGCCAGGCTTTACACCTTCAATTATTAAATAATCCTCGTCACAAACAACACCCAACAAATCAGACATTTTTATTTTTAAATATAGGGGTTTTCAGCTATTTTGAACTAAATAATAATAATAATTCTTGCATTTTGATACAGCACTTTTCACATCTTATCGACGTCTCAAAGCTCTTCACAGAATATACTGTAAAGTGAATTGACTGTATATTTGTGAGTGAAACGCAGCAGCCAATTGCGCACAGCAGCGTCCCCCACAGACAGCCGTGGATTGAAATGACCAATATTTTATTATTATTAATTTCTTTGGGAGGAATTATTGTTCTTTATTATTATAATGTGGCTTTTGCCTTGTCAGCCACCCCCGGGGATTGGGGAAAGTCCACAGCCAAGAGGGGTCACGATCCACATGTTTGATCCTGCACATCAGCTGCGATGGATGACCTTGGATTAACTCAAAAAGTGGCTTTACTCCTACTCAAAAGGTACATTTAAATTATTTATAAACCGAGAGAGAGAGAGAGAGAGAGAGCGCAATGCAGATGTGCCATCACTCATGCACTTAGTTCAAATCGGTTTAGTTTCAGGGCAGAAATGCCACAACGATCGGGTTAATTCTGTCATCGATCTTCCCATCACAGAATGAATCCAACTGAATAGAAACGAGCAGCAATGAGAGCGAACATTATGCTCAAATTCTACCCTTCCCCTCTGACGGGAGTCACAAGCTGATCATGATTGCATTAACTCTATTTTTTTTTCAAAAATCCAATAATCCATTTGTCTCCAAATCAGCACTAATCACTTTGCTTTCACAAAACCACCTACTGCAGACTGTTACTTTCCCGAGTCCTGCTCGTCCCCATCTGCTAACATACTCAGTGGATTGCATTCACTTCATGAGGCTGATATTTACTGTCCAAATAAGACTCCCTGAAAGTTGGTTTGTTCAAACTTAAAAAAACACGGGAGACAGCGGCTACAAAAGATTTTAAATCTCATACCTACAAAGGAACAGCGCAAGATCACCATTACTGGAGACCAGGCATTCATACCCTACTAGTATAAACCTATTTGTTTCACATCATTCATTCATGAAACATTTAGTAGTGTATTAAGCATCTCACAAGCTCACTCTATCCTGATTAACCATCGCAGGTCAGTGCACTTATTCATGGATTCTGCAGTTCAAGCCATTTTTTAAGCCTAACTATTAATAGAATTAACATAACACAAACTAACTACTGTAGATTAGTTCGACATCCCAACTAATACTTAAACCACCGGGCCACAAAACAGCCAAATACATATTGCTCAAAGAGTCGGCTAGTATTTCACAACTTGGTCAACGAATAAAATAATGTCAAAGACCGACAATGATCTTGTTTCGCCCATAAATGTACAGTCAATTCACTTCACAGTATATTCTGTGAAGCGCTTTGAGACGTTGATAAGATGTGAAAAGCCGCGATATCAAATGCCAGGATTATTATTAGTAGTAGTAATGCTAATGCATGATGTGACTGTCAAACTCAGGGGAGCTTCAACTGCACAAATAAACTGATCACAACCTCTTTCTCCCCATTCACCTCCCACAAACACACACACACTCATCCTTGTGTAATCCTCTCATGTGTGTCTTGATAATGGCTAACCTGAAAGAGTTCAGGAGACTGAGCGGAGGAGGAAATTAAGTTTCACAGAAATACAAATAAGAATGCATCCAGTTGGGATGAAGGCAAGAGTCATAAGGGGGAAAATAACATTAAAACAGTTTTACAGTGAGGCAGGGGAGACATGGAGGATATGGAGAGGTAGGGAAAGAGGAAAAAAGGGGCAGCGTTCTGACAAAGGGTTGTAGACACAAAACGTTGATTCCTTTTCCTTTCTCCATGGATGCTGCCTGACCTGCTGAGTTTCCCCAGCAACTTCTGTTTTTGTTTCAGAAAGGGGGAGCTGATTGGCACACTACAATTAAACCCAACTGTTCCTAATATTCTTCTCAATACAGCACATTTCCGGGTAGTGATTAGAGGAGCAGAAAAATTAGGCTGATTTTCTCCTCATGCCACTGAGGTCAGTTGTAGCGTAACCCACCATTAAAATCAACCAGCTAAAATCAACAGCATCATCACAGACCAGGGATCAAACACTGTACTTTTGCAGTGTGTCTACCTCAGCACTCCGCCACACAGTAGTTATCCACACAGCTGTCGGGAGTACTGTATTTATAAATAAGTGCTCGGCGTCAGTCTATGGAACTGTAAACAAATTATTAAAGGACAGTATCTAACCTCTTCCTCTGCGTGAAGGAAGAGAGGATTACTGAACTGACTGATTTTTAATTAAGAAACAAAAAAAACAACATTTTTTAATGCGAGAGTGAATAAATGCATTTATTTATGGCATTCAACCGTATCTAATGGCTCTGTGGCTGAAGGACAGCTGGGAAAGTTAATCAATGTTTCGTATTATTAAAGAAATTATCTGGCTCAGTGACGTGCCCGTGTTAATGGTTGGAGAATTTCAGTCATCCTGTCACTCTGGTTAGAGCTCGGGTCAGTACCAGGGCTCAGATCTATCAATCTGTGACACTTTGCCACTTTTCATCCCTGTTGTATGAGATGAGAAGCAGAACACAATCTTAGTGATTCCTGGCCATTTCTCATCTTTTAAAGGCTGGATTTTTTTTTGTATGTTATGTTATGTGTGTGTGTGTGTGTGTGTGTCTGTCTGTGTGGGGAGGGGTTTAGTGAGTTACAGAGCGAAATAATATTGTTGAGATTTAAACACAAATGTGCGAATGGCCTATTTCTATGCAGTAAAATTCTATGTTTGGAAGCCTGATCTTCCGTCAAACAACAACAACAACAACAACAACAAAATTACATTTACAGAGTGTCTTTCACGTCGGGAGGACGTCCCAAGGCGCCGGTCAAAGAGCTGTACAAACCTTTCCCAACTTACCCTCCCGTAATTCCTTCCGATATGAGCCAGAGCTCCCCGCACTGTAGAGTTTACTCGGTGCAAGTGAGAGTCATAAAACCTGAATCTATTTGGCTATTTCATCGCCCTCCCGCCCCCCCACTGTCTCTGCCACCCCCCCACCCCCACCCGCGAGCAAATCGATTTAGTATTTATTTCTGATGTACAA
Organism: Hydrolagus colliei; assembly: GCA_035084275.1. NCBI lineage: Eukaryota > Metazoa > Chordata > Chondrichthyes > Chimaeriformes > Chimaeridae > Hydrolagus > Hydrolagus colliei. The sequence goes on along the minus strand of CM068751.1, from coordinate 20,214,277 downwards.
CCTTGACATTATATATAATAAATCGAGTGGGTATCTCGGATGACTTGCTCTTACTGTGAGTGTGGAGATTGAGGTCAGTGGCCCTGTGTAAAAGGATTGTCAATATTTCCAGTTTACACTAACAACCCCTGGCATCAATCCGAGCAACATGTATAAGAAATCTAGTCGCTCATCTATAATGAAACCAAACATGAAGCTTTTTTTTTTTTTTGCGGGTAAAGTTACTATCCAGAAACAAAAACAAAAGTGGGCAGAAACACAAAGGCATGAATTTCGGATGTTTTTTTGGTGCTCTACAGTTGTCAGGATATTCTGAGAACCCAAAAATTCTACCCATTTCTACCCAGAAGTCAAGTGGTTCTGATAAGGATTTTAATGAGCTTTTTTAAAAAAATATATTAAAAAAACTAACCCGTGTTTTCCGAGTGTCACATCCAAAAGTCACAAAAGCATGAGGTGTCAATATACAATCGTACATTAAAATGTAACCAGGAGTATTCAGTACTGAAAGAGTTAACTACAGTACCATGATTTCCTAACCTGTTTGATAAAATATGACCATCGAAAACACAGAGCCCAATTTCAACACACTGATCACCCATTACTATTTGAAGGTCAAATGCCATCAAATGCCTGCACCGTAAAGTACTACAATTCTCTCTCTCTCTGGTTCATTCCAGTTATGACGCTCTATCAAAAACAGGAAAGTAAATCTTTTGTACATACAGATTCCCTGGCTTCTTGTGCCATCTCTATAATCAATTCATCAGGCAGCGTTTGAGAGGAGACTACAAGCACAGCTAATCAGTAAGGGCTTGAAACTTAATAATGCCGTCCTTCTCACTCTCTTTGTCCAACAAAAACAGCAACAGATCAATGAAGTACATTTGCGGTTAATGAGATACAAGAACAGGCAACTGACTGATGAGTCTCAAGCAGACTGGTGCAAAACTCTTTTGTTGCGCAAATAATAAAACCGATTTATTCTCTCTACTCTTTCAAAAGGCTCCTGATTGCCAACTTAAGTGATTGCAATATTGGAAAACAAATATCGAATTCGCTTAAATTTTAAGATGGCAGCACTCTTGGTTCTGAATCAAAAGGATCCAATGTTTTGGAACTCCTACTCGCAGCCCCTCTGCCTCGCCCCCTCCCTTGCCTCCTTCAGAGACCTGCAGCTCGGTGGTTAGAGCGCTCGCCTTACAAGCGTGAGACCTGTGTTCGAATCCAGGCAGGTCAGGGCGAAACCTTGAGCAAGTTTCCTTACTCCACACACACACACACACACCCCTAATAATAATCCCTCCAAAAAAACCCACAATAATAAAATTGATCATTTCAATCCACGACTGTTTGTGTGGGGGGGGGGGGGCGGGGGGGGGGACGCTGCTGTGCGCAATCGGCTGCCGCGTTTCGCCCACAAATATATATACAGTCAATTCACTTTACAGTCTATTCTGTCAAGCGCTTTGAGACGTCGATAAGATGTGAAAAGCCACGATATCAAATGCAAAGATTATTATTATTATCTTTCAGAGAAGGAATGCGCTTCACCGAGACGAAAATAATGAAACAAAACGAATGCGAAGTGGGAGACAGCGCTGACCACTTCGCTGGGGCTATTGTAAGCAGTGATATTGTACAAAGGGCCTTTTTTTAAAAAAAAAACCTACCGAAATACTTTATAACACGTTATAATTATTAGCGACAAAAAGTTCAGGTTACGGGTTTGCGGGAGGCAGGGCCTGTGTCACTGACCAGACTTACAGTTGGTGATGTCTGGAGGGGCGTAGCCATCGTTCATGTACATGCTGGTAGGCTTAGCCACCTTCAAGTACACCACTTCCGCGGTGTTTTTCAAAGCCGTCACCGCGTCCTCGTGGGTAACTTCATCCAGGTTGGCGGCGTTCACCTCGAATACAAAGGAAAAAGCGACAACAGTTTGAGAATGGAGTACGCGGCCTGCTGAAAAAAAAACGTCGGCGGTAGGATCGAGAGCCATCCGTGTGAACCAACGGGAGATAAGATACAACGGCTGGCGAGGAAAGGCGTTTCAACGGCATGTGCCAATTACGTGGGAGACAGCTATTATCCCGGCAATTAATGCCATGCAAAGCGGTCATTTATATTTCTCTCTCTCTTTCTGTCTCTCTCTCGTTAGAAGAACCGCGCCAAACAACAGCTTTAATTTACGGTTCAATCGGATTTTTAGCCAGCGCTCGAAAACGGAAAATGGATTTCAAATTCGCTTGTAACTCGCTGGGTTTATTTGCGAATTTCCGCGGCCGGCGGTTTATTAATAGGATTTTAGAATCGTTTCACAATAAAACCCGTACGGTGCACCTGGTCTACCAACGGTTCACGTCTCCCGGCAGACACTCAATCCGTGAAAACCCCACTCGGAAGTGGTGCGGGATAATAATAATCATAATCATAATAATAATCCTTGCATTTGATACAGAGCTTTTCACGTCTTCTAGACTGCGTCTCAAAGCGCCTCATGGGATACACTGTGAAGTGAATTGACTGTATATTTGTGGGTGAAACATGGCAGTCGATTGCGCACAGCAGCGTCTCCCCCCCCCCCACAAACAGCTGCGGATTGAAGTGACCAATTTTTACTCTTGTGGGTATTTTTGGAGGGATTATTATTAGGTGCGTGTGTGTGTGTGGAGTAAGGAAACTTGGTCAAGGTTTCACCCTGACCTGCTTGGATTCGAACACAGGTCTCATGTTTGTAAGGCGAGCGCTCTAACCACTGAGCTACAGGACTCCACAGGACTGGGACGTGGGAGGTGGAACATTCAGCTCGCCAGCGAGCAGCGGCGAACAATAATGTGTATTTATAATATTGCCTTTCACACGGGGTAACATCTCTCAGATCATTTCCTCTCAACAAATTTGGCGAATTAATAATCAGTAAACAGCACAAGCGTCATGACCAGGGGTGGTGATGGCAGAGATTGTTTTTGGGAAGGCTGCCTCAAAGAAGCAACTTCTCCTCCCTCCAAACCCCCTTCTGACGGTAAGAATATTTAACCCGTTGCGTCTCTTTTCTCTGGAGGAGCGCTCGAAAGCTCTCCCCTCAGACGAGTACACGCCCTTCTCCCGTGGGACGCTTGACCGTACGTACAATGGTCTAACTTTAGAATGCGGATCGGTGGCTCAAAGCCAGCCCTAGCACATCGGGCTCCCGAAATTCAACCCAATTTCATCCAAATTACCGACGGAAGAGGAACGCAAAAATCACTTAATGATGTAAAAAAAATTGCACCGTGAAAAGGATTAAGCGAATGCTTTGGAACTAACTCACTGCCAGAATTTTGTCCCCTATCTGGAGACGGCCATCTTTATGCGCTGCTCCTCCTTCTATAATTTTGGTCACGTAGATGCTGTTATCTCCGGGAATGTGTTGGTTTCCAACACCTCCGGCGATGCTGAACCCCAGACCTGTAACGTAACATTTAAATACAGTATTGGTAACAGTATTAAACATGCTGAAAGTGATGCATCAAGTGCAATGATTATTTATTACAGATAGTATTTACTAGGTTTGCATACAAGTTCTCCAATATAATAACACCTTAAAAAAACAATAAGAATTTGGTCACTCAATCTGGTTGTGGGACACTACCGTGCGCAATTGGCTGCCGTGTTTCGCCCACAAATGTGCAGTCAATGTGTATTCTGTGAAGCGCTTTGAGACGTTTAGAAGACGTGAAAAGCGCTATATCAAACGCAAGTATTATTATTATTGCTTCCAACCTAAATTTATTTTATCTTACTAGAGTAAGTTAACACTTTTTTTTGGTTAAATATGCAGTACTGTACTCTCTTAACAAGGTTTCAGGATGCCAGGTGGTTCCGTGTTTTATGACAGGGTTTGTGCCATGGATAATATCCTAAGTAACAAGAAAATTCAACAGCTGAGGTCCAGAGCGGAAAGGAGGCGGTGGGCGTGGTTGATATTAAATAAGACAGAAAACAGAAAGACAGATGTGGAAATGTTTTTTGCTGCTACATGAGATGAGTCTTTCCTCTTCCCCGCCCCCAGAACAGGAAGACACACAGCCATGGTTTCATCTGGAGCTTGGCTGTATTGAGTGGGCGTATTCAGGTACAGTACACCTAAAATGGAAGTGCCAACCTGAAGGAATGCAAATCCGAAATATATCAAGACGGCATAGATCACACCCATGATCTGTAGTGCGAGGTGAAAGCACTTCAATTGTGAAGGTGCTTTCACCTGCAACTAAACACACAAGCCACCCAATTTTATTGTAAATATTTCAGACTGGCTTAGAGAACAAAAAGGGATATATGCGGGGTGGAATTCCAAAAGGTTGGGAAGGATAGTCGAGCCTGGGCGTAATGAAGGCATCATGAGAGATTCAGCGGCTTGAGGGGATAGGCAGTGGCTGAGTCGGGCAGTGTTGTGGTAGGTGAGGGAAGGCAGAGTGGGCAATGGTATGGATTTGGGGTAGAAAAGGCAACGATTGCTGTCTAATCAATAAACTTAATCTTTTTGGAACTTCAGGATGTTACCAATATTACACCAAACAAAACGTGTGTGTAAAAACACAGCAAAAAAAAAAGCTACATACCTTTTGGTCCTTTGACAAGTTTTATTTCTAAGATTTTCTCTGTGATCGGTTTTCTTCTCCGCACGTACAGCCTCACAACCCACCCGGCCTCTTTCAGAGCTTCTACTGCTTTGCTGTGCGTTACTTCCCGGACATCCACCTCGTTTACCCTCAGGATGCAGTCGTTAACTCTGCCAAATTAGAACCAGAATTCGTCACACTCAAATAAGACTTTAAAATCGTTCAAAAGGGGCTGGGAGTTTATTTTGTTTTCAAATAGTGGACATTCATCAGTGTAATCCTGTTCCTTTTAACAAGGAGCTCAAAAACGCACGGCACTGGGTAACAATTTCATTCACAAAAGTTACAAAAGGCAGCTGAAGTTTGAAATGGAACATTCACACAGGTCAGATCAGGTTGCAGAAAGAAAGTAAATGTTTTATTTAATCTTTGCTGTCCCATACCCAATAAAGCTTGGACCTGACACAGAGTGGGTGGTTGGGGGAATGCTCAGAATCGCTCAGTTTTCCTGGCTTGGTAACTCATTTAAGAAAGGGAACAACAACTTGGATTTATATAGCTCCCTCACTCCACACCGGACGGCGTCTCAGAGCGCTTCACAATAACGGATCCCGGGCCCGAGCCAGGGGGAAGGGGGGGGAATCAATCACTTTTATCCCACTTTTCTCTCTCCCTATTTAAATTTACTTGAAGCTGAGGGAAGGCTGGGGAGGGGGGTCAGACAGATGTGGTTAATTAATTTGGGGAAAACTTTTATTTTAATATTCTGTTGCAGTTTTTAAAGGCACTATATAAAATGCAAGGATTATTATTATTATTAATAACTTGGTAATTTTCAATCCAAGAGTGTTTGTGGGGACACTGCTGTGCGCAATTAGCTGCCGCGTTTCGCCCACAGTCAATTCACTTTACAGTATATATATAGCAAATGCAAGGATTATTATTATTATTTGGTGATCGTTTATGACCTCAGACAAACAAAACCGTCCAACACTGATGTACGGGAAATAATGAAACGACTTTTAATAGCTAATGGGCTACATTTACAGATTTCACCCATGCGTTCATTTCAAAAATCAGCCAGAAAGATACTTATTGGTTTCTCCTGAGAAGGCCTTTGATAAGACATTCCTGGATTGTTTCCAAGCCCCCTAATTAGTCTGGAAGGTCAGAGACCAGTTTGCCATGAGGGGAGACGGATGACGTGAGGGGGTGGGGTGGTGGGGGGTACGTACCTCAGTCTCCCGTCCTGTGCAGCAGCGCCTCCCGCGATGATTTTCGTGATGAATATGCTCGGGTCGTCGCCAATGTGAGGGTTGTCGGTGCCGCCCGCGATGCTGAAACCCAGGCCAGAATTTCCCTATCGCAAGCGCACAAGGAGAAAGTTAAGACACGTTTAAAATGTAGAGCATTTATTAAGGGAAAAATTATTAACGCAAGCTTGGCAGTGAAGAAGAAAGAGCGAGGTTTGTCACAGTACTAAACTATACACGATGGAAATCGCTGGGAACACATCAAGTGTTGTGTTCAAGGCCGTTCACCATTCCCACCTTGAACGGAAAAGCATTTACAGACACACAACTTACCTCGTTGCGGTCAAGGTATCAGAGAAGTGCTCAGCAGAGTTTGCATTCTTATTAATGGGAGAGGAAATTCTGAGCTGTTTTTAATCCATCGAGGATCCAAAACAGCTTTGGCAAAGATCAGGGAAAGGCCATATCTCCCTCTCAACCTCCCAAGGTGTGGGATGGTGAACATGGAATAAGCTAAGAAATATTTTTTATTAAAAAACTGGCTGGTGAGTGATTCAGTAACAATGGAGCTCAGGATTATAATGGCGAGTGACAAGGGGGAGGTTAGAAAAAACGCCGCACAATAGTTTGAACCTCATATTCTCTTCAGAGCTGGCGATCCCCGAAAGCAAAGGTTGTATCTAAAGGTTGTAGAAAAAAGATCGACAGGGGCTCCACCTACAAACACACAGTTCTGTGAACTGCAGACTGCTGTATTTGAATCTCCTATTATGTGGATTTTGCCGATGTTTCGTCATCAGTGATATCGCTACACAGACGGTGTTTCGAAACGTTACTCCACCAAGACTCGGGCACGCTATCTCACAGTCCTCTCTTCTTCCTCCGCCTCCTCCTCCTCCTCGAACCGTTTGCTAATCAAGAGGTCTTGGCTGCCGTTAACTACACCGCTGAGTTCCGCAGCAGTGAGTAACAATTGTCCCGAGTGTTCCATCTTAATAATTGAAATAAAATTTCAATTCCACGATGATGATAAAGTACCTCATTCAAAGATAATAATGTGGTACAGTACAGAGCTTTACACTGCCCGCTCACAACAATTCCCTGAATTTTATTACTTTAAATTGAAAATGCAAAATTGACCCACCAATATTTCTCATGCAGCTCACCTGCTAGATAAATAGTATGTCCCATTATCCTAAGGCTTTAGAAGTGTATGATGCGGACTCATTGAAGGGTTAATGCCGGGTGCTTCTTTATTCATAAATCCTAAATCACTCTGTTCAAACATTGCAAAGCTGAATGAAATGAGCAGAGACTCGAAATAATTATTCTCCCATCAGTTCAGACACACAGCCAAGGACATTGAGGAATGAGATATCCATTTCAATTTTCTGCACAAAGCGTGTTAAATCAAAAAGATCCAAAAAGGCAAAAGCGACGTCGCAGATGTCACAAATACAACGAGTCTGTGATCAGTAAAAATATAATCAGTGAAAATATAATCAGTGAAACAGATCACTACCTAAGTAAGATCTTTGTGATTATTGTATCAAGAGTGTCATTAACACTTAAAAGCAGTCTTGCTGTGACTACAAAGAAGGGAAGTTGGCGAAAAGCCCTTTTAAGATGTATTGATGCCCCGAGTACATAAATACATAAATTGCATCATTCTCATGTCATGAATAAACAGCCAGCCACCTTTAGTCATGTTACCCAAGGAGAGGCTAAAGCCCTGACAGCTCTAAATCCCAGCAACATATAAACCACAGCTTTTGTGTGATAAGTGCAGTCACAAACATAAACCAAAGATGAGGATGGAAGCTAAACAGGTAGTAAAAAAAAAGGTTAACAAATCCAAGTTTGATATCAACCATCAATAATAATTTGAGTTTATATAGTATCCTTCACGCAGGGTAGCACATCTGAAGGTTTTTATCGTCATAATACTAATACTGTAGTGGATAAACAAGAAATAAGGCATGTGCATCACCTCGCCAAGGCTGAAGGCCAGCCCATGGTCTTATTTGCCTTGATCAGACTCCAACTAGCACTGCCATGATTAGCTGTGTTCTGCTATTCGATGGCGCGATTCCAATCTAAAACCTAATTCTTCTGTCCACCTGGGGCTTATATTGTGTCAATTTTGGGGCAAAGTGTTTCAGCTCAAACATTTGTTTGTACAAGTGTGTGGGTTTTATTCACCAAATCCTGGGTCTAGAGACTCCAGCGATTACCAGAAAAATATTGAAAATTGATTCTAATGAGAATTTGGAATCGCACATCAATGATTAAACAAAGGTAGGACATTTGGTTTTGACACTGTTGATCAACATCTAAACTCTGTTAACAGAAATAGTATTTCTAAGGCTACTCATAAAGACTCAAAGTGGTATATGTTAAAAAAAAAGACCAATGGAATAAAATTCGGGCTTCAAATGCGAATTGACTGAACAATGTGTCTGAAAATGTGAGACATTAAAAGGAAACAAAAACAGTTCTCACCCTTTCCAGAGTGATTTCTTCATATTCATAATCCACATCTGTGCCATTTACCTGCAAACAAAACAAGGAGAGACAGAAAAACATCGATTTAGAAAAGTACTTCCTCAAAGCGATCGTAGCTCTATATGAAAGAACGGAAATGCAGCGTATTGTGTGCTCTCCTCCCCCAGACACTCTGTGACACTGTAAGACTTGATCGTGAACTTCCATGGGAGACTGAGCAAGCTGGTATTCACTGCCTCTGAGTTAGAGATAGGGGTGATAGAGATAGAGATATGACTTCTTTCAGGGTTGTACTGTATAATACGATTAGGAAAACTCAAGTCGATTAAAGAAAACCCCGCAGAAACCCCCAGAGCCAGAAAAATGCAATGAATTACTATCAACAGCATGTGGGATATGGGCCTTGTCCCTGCCTCGTGTCTTCAGATCACATGTAAACTCATCTGTTATTCCTAAACGCTATCGTTTTTAAACCACTACCATTTGGGTTTCCAATTTGGATTTTGTAGAACCTGCTGCTGATGCCAGCCCATCCCACCATTTCAAACCACCCGGAGGGGCTGAAGGTCACATAATTACAACAACAAAAGATCTGCTGCAAAACACAGTTGATCACTCCGTACCATTTCCTATTTGGAAATTATTAGCCTTAAGCGCTCCGAGGCGTCGTCAGTGTAGGGTAAATGAACAATGAAACTCCCTTCACTCAACCTCTTAAGGCTACCAAAACCTGGCTTTATCTTCAATCAATAAAGCACTAGTACAAACATGAACCTTCACTCCTTCAAGTCTCGCCTCAAGACTCTCCTCTTCATTGGACCCATCGGCAACTCCTTCCCTCCCACCACCCCTGTCCTCGGCTCGGGTCTGAAGCAGTAACTGTCCAGCGCCTTGGGACGTCCTCTTGACGTGAAAGGCGCTATACAAATGTAATTTTTGTTTGTTGTTGTTACTGTTGTGTGAAGGTGTATCTTCCCCAACAACATTTGGACCCAAAGGTTTCTCTGCAACCATTTTATTGCTCCCGGTTGTACAGATCAGTATCTTGAATTGGGCTTCAGAAAAAGGGGAGAAAACATGAAGACTTTCCTGCAACAGATTCCATGCAGAATCTCTAAAACATCCCATTTTCTGCGCCCGGTATTCGTTGCATGATTTATCTACCGTATAAAAATCACCCAAGTCTATCCAACTTGATTTAGGTATAATTTGACACAGCAGAGGACGTGTGCACGACAGGCTGCAAAAGCCTGTACTTTGTTGGCACAGGTTTGTATTTTCAAACAAGAAAACTAATGGTTTATGACTGATTCTCTGCGTGGTGGGACGCTGGGCACAGGAGGCTATAACTATCAAAAGTAGGTTCAGAGTACAAGAAAGGTTTTCCCAAAAAACAGTGAGGGAGAAAATCAGATCCCTAGTCGGACCAGTTGATGGGACAACTTCTTTTGGGGTTGGCCAACAAAATAATCACAGAAGAACATAGATTTATGCCATAAATCAAGACATTCAATCAAGAACCAAGTGGGAGTACTGTAGCTCAGCGGTTAGAGAACTCGCCTTACAAGCGTGAGACCTGTGTTTCAAATCCAGGCAGGTCAGGGCAAGTTTCCTTCCTCCACACGCCTCATAATAATCCCTCCAAAAAAAAAAAACCACAATAATAAAATTTGTCATTTCAATCCATGACAGTTTGCGGGGGACGCTGCTGTGCGCAAATGGCTGCCACATTTCGCCCGCATCTATACAGTCAATTCACTTTACAGTATATTGCAAGACAAGTGCTCTCACCTCTAAGCCACAGGAGCTCGAATTAAACTACTACACGGTGGTTGAAGGAATTAGCAGAATAAACGTTTCACTACAATTCTATAGAGTGGCAGTAAAAGTTTATGTTTATTAAATAGTGTGCCTGTCAATTACCCCATGCCATCAAATACTGCAGTGTTTTAGCATTTTGCTAAACCAGCTGCGATGGGGATTTCATAGTCAGTTTAAAACTCTTCCCACATCCCGCTACACTTCAATTATTAATCAGTGCAAAATAACAATGGGATTTAGAGGCAATTTGGCCCAAATGCATGGCTCCCGGCACATACTTGGTCAAAGCCATTCAGAGATAATTAAGGTAAATGTTCATTTTGATAATTCTGCTCAAGAGCTTTTGAGTGTGGAGTACCTACAAATACACAGTCCCTAGAGAGAAGACACAGGGAACACTGCAGAGGCATGGCATTTATTCAGCAATTAAGATTTTCAAGTTGGATTTGACTGAAATTATAATGACACTATCCTAAAGCGGCTGTGTAAAGCTGGGATGTTTCCATGAGCGCAGATAGCCTCCCTTTCATGGTTTGTAAGTCACTCTTTAAACATGAATAATAATAATCCTGGCATTTGATATCGCGGCTTTTCACATCTTATCCACGTCTCAAAGCGCTTCACAGAATATACTGGAAAGTGAATTGACTGTATATATTTGTGGGCGAAACGCAGCAGCCAATTGCGCACAGCAGCGTCCCCCACACACAGTCGTGGATTGAAATGACCAATTTTTATTATTGTTTTTTTTTTTTGATGGATTATTAGTAAGGGTGTGTGTGTGTGTGTGTGAGTAGTAAGGAAACTTGCCCAAGTTTTTGCCCTGATCTGCTTGGATTCGAACACAGGTCTCACGCTTGTAAGGTGAGTGCTCTAACCACGTTTTGGTGGGCTATTCATGACTGGTCACAGCCAAGCCAAATATCCACCTGTGTGCATTTTTTAATTTACTTTTTTGCAAGGGTCATTGGATAGCAATCAGGAATGGAAACCCTAGCCAACTTTGCTTTCCTAGACCAAGGCACTGACACTGATGTTAGCAGTCCTACCAGATAGCGCACAAGGGGAGAACAGAGAACTAACTACAGAGCATCAATGAATACTTGGTACTTTCGAGGTCCGTGTGTGTGGTTTAGTCTAATACCAGATACTGGATTTTTTTCTTTTTTGTTTTTTTTTATATAAAAAAAGCCCTCTGTTTTAAGAGCTTCTATTTTAAATAGAACCCTGCTGCTAGTCGACATATTTCAAGACTGCAAAATTTGGTGTAGCCGTAGGGAATGAAAATAAGCCCACGACTGTTTGTGTGTGGGGGACGCGACTGTGCGCAATTGGCTGCCGCGTCTCGCCCACAAATATACACTCAAATCACTTTACAGTATACTCTGTGAAGCACTTTGAGGCACAGTCGATAAACTGTGAGAAACGCTACACTAAATGCAAGGATTATTATTATTATTATTAAGTCACACTTTAGGCTTCCTCTGAAGGCTCACTTTAGCGTTTAGGCTGATAAGTTCTAAAGCTCACACGGTCTCGAGTGTGCTGTTCGCCAGTGCTAGTATTGCCACAAGAAACTGTTAAAATCATACGACTGAAACTGAATTATTGCAGTGACTGCATTTTTAGTTCAATCGCCCACAGCGATGTGCTACAAACTGTCATGAAGTGAATTTAAAATTCTCAAAATTTTATTTGGAGAATTGCTGACCAGGAGAAACTCCTTTCCAGGACAGTGCTGGGGGATTTTTAAACTTGCGCCTGGACAAGTAAATGGGCTTTCGGTTTAATGTGTTACCCGAAGGGAGAGAGCCTATAACAATACAGTGTCCCACATCACTGACCTGCATGACTTGTAGCATCACAGAGAGGTAAAGTAAGAAGGCTTCTCAGAAGTATTTAGCTATAGACAGTGATTTAGGATGGTAGGCGAGGGAACAGATGGAAGAATGGGATTTGAGTTGGGAGGAAGGGAGGGATAATTTTTTTAAATATATTTTGTAGTGCTTTTATCTGAATTTCTGCCTGATTGTTTATCAGTAAAATATCAGCACATTCCCTGCCCGGCTAAATCCCATCCTTACACAGATGTGTCTCGATTTTATTTTCAATTCTTTCCACCAGTTTTTCTCCCCCACCCCCGACCCTTATGTTTAAACTGGAAAGATTTCTTCCCACAATTTTAAGTGTGGCGGAAGCAGGGGGAAAGGAAAAATAAATGAGAAAACATAATTTTACAAACAGAAAGCCAACCCTTAAAGCAAACAACTTTCGTCAGTGAGTGAGCTGTGTACAGTAAACCTTTTGCCCACAAACATACAGTCAATTCACTTTTTACGGTATATTCTGTTGAGACGCCTACAGGACGTGAAAAGCGCTATATCAAATGCAAGAATTATTATTATTATTATTATTAATAATAAAGGCTCGGGTCATCATCCGCTGAATTTGAGGAAAATAGTTCAGGCGACAGATGGTCAGCAGAAGGCAGACTCACCACCAGGTTTGTTCGCCAACTATTCCTTGCTGCAAGTTCAGATTGGAACTAGCAGAGCTGACAGTGAGCTACCTGTCCTCCCAGCCAGAGCTGGCATTGTGACACAAAGACCACAGAAAGTAAAAGGGGGAAGAAAATTCTCACAAAGCAAACAAACGTGATTTAAATTTTTCAATGATACCTGTTTGAAATAATAATAATAATCCTTGCATCATGATATAGTGCTTTTCACATCTTATCGACGTCTCAAAGCGCTTCACAGAATATAGAGAACTGTAAAAAGAGAATTGTATATATGTGGGCAAAATGTTTACTGTATTTATTATATAGATTAGCTCTTGGTAATAATAAAAACAATAATAATCCTTGCATTTTGATATAGCGCTTTTCATATCTTGTCGACATCTCAAAGCGCTTCACAGAATATACTGTAAAGTGAATTGACTGTATATTTATGGGTGAAACGCGGCAGCCAATTGCGCACAGCAGTGTCCCCCACAAACAGTCATGGATTGAAAATAACCAATTTTATTATTGTGTTTTTTTTTTTGGGGGGGGATTCCTGGATCTGCAGGATACATCAATGTAAGTGGTCAGAAATCAAGGAGATGAAGTTTTACGAGGGGGACATTGACCAGGACACAAAGGGATGGAAAAGAGTCACTGACAAAAGGACAATGACAATTTCACTGGTATTTTCGAAGTTCCATCCCTCTGCCTCTGGGCAAAGGGATGGGAGTCCGGTCGCGGTTAATCTGTCAAAGGTATCACGCAAACAAAACAGATTTTAAGCGTTCTGGGGCGCCATGCTGCAGCTCTATAGAAATGCAAGTTGCTGTTTACGGGTGGCATGTAAGAATTCTTCTCTGGGATTTTGTTTCATCTTATCAGAAGTAAAGACTTATTCAGAATGTTGTCTTGTCACTTGTGTTACGTGCCATTTTTAATTATTATTTCACTGCTTAACCTCCAACCCCAAACCAAACCCTTATTCTCCTTCAAAAGCCATTTTTTAAAAAAAATTAACAAAAAAGAAAACATGATGATATTCCATTTCAAATTTCATTTGTTCCAACTGGGAATGATTTGAAAATATCAGCACTGAACATGTTCGCAAGAAATAGGTACATCACGCGAGGAGTTGGATAAGCATGAATCTAAGAGGGGATGGTATCTTGCAAGATTATATTGTCTTGTTTGCATACATGGGAGACGCAGTAGTCGGGAGCCACTATTGATCGAGTATGTTGCGAAGTTATTACAGACTAACCTAATTGAAGGGTTCTGATAAGTCTGATATACAATGAATAATGGAGATAAACTAATAAAACTCAGGTTACACTGCAAACCACAAGAATCCTACTGCACAAACACACAATCTGTACCGATGTCTCTCAGCGGGGACCGCAGGCTTACGCAACTCTTATTATCAAGTGATCTTTGAGATTGGCAGGTTTAGGTATCAACTTGTAGAGACGGCAGGTAATTGTTCCTTGTGACAGATGGGCTTAATTGCAACACGTGCCATACAAGCAGATGACACTTCCATTACCTGAGCCAAATCAACACTGCATCAAATCAAACCAGCCTGTTTCAATTCATAACAGGTTGGAATCGAGCTCCTAGGCTGTGGACAACTTGAAAAGCAACACTCCCCCAACTAATCGGATTTGGGAAAGATGAACAGCTGTCCCCGATGGCTTAAATTTTTAATTCAATTAAAAAAAATGTTTAAAGTCAATATTTCTGAACATCACATATGTGTACATTGCTTTGCGGAGCTGGTTTAAAGGGCTGCAGTAAGAGATGAGGATACGCTTCGTGATTGATGTATACATCAAAGACTGCTTAAAGCAGAAATGAATAATCCAAGACTACTTCAGGCAGAATGTGTGTCAGTACAAAAGGACACATATTTTAAAATATAGGTTAATGGCAGATCTACAAATCTCAGAGTTCATTAATCAGACACTGCCTTAAACATTCATTGGTTTAGAGAGGGACACTTAGTGTGTTAGGATCCAAGAAGATTTTTAAGAGAATAGGAAAGTGCATCATTCACAGCCATATTGAAGGTTGAGGGGAATATGTTTCTGAGCTGGCTCCATATACTATTTCAACAGACAAATTTTCCAGAGAGAATCTTGATTGAAGAAGAAATGTTAAGCAAACCTCAGCGCAGTCTCTCACCAGCTAAACCAATTCCCCATTAACCCATCTGGATGACCACTTAGCATTCCATAATTACCTCCAAACAGTACGATGGGAGTCACTTTCTGTAACATTGGGTGGGGGGGGAGGGGGCAGCTGGAGATCGAAAGGGCGGTGGGAGCCAGATGATGCACTAAAAGCTACCAAAGTTCTCCTAGTTATCTCCTGAGTGAAGGCTATTCTGGTCAGTTACAGCCCTTCCTTGACCTACTGTTATGCCATGAGTTTTACCGGCACAGTTACTAACTTTGATTTACTATCATTTGATGTTTATAAGTTAGGCTATTCCTACACAGGATCAGGGAACGCAGACATGATTATACTCTGTCAGTAGCAGTATAGTGAAGAGGGGGGGGGAGTGGGTGGTGGGGGAGTGAAACAGATAGAATATTTGTGTACCGTGAGGAGGAAACAGCCTCAAAGTCTCAATGACTTTTACCTGTTCTATACTTTATTCTCGACACTGACTTTCAAAGTCAAGAGTCTGGCTTTCTAATGCTCAGCACCAAGGCCAGCTCCTGAAGCTGTGCAGGAACAAAACAATCAGCCCACAGAACTTCTGCACAGCGAATGGACTGAATATAAAACATCTATTAAATACAGCCTCTGCCCAGAATCAAGGTAGACACAATATTAATTTTCTGACTCTTCAGGATCAGAATGTCGGTCACTTTGCACTGGTCCTTGTCTCTGTGGGATTGTTTTCTGGCTACAAGTCAGTCACAGGGAAACAACCCATCACTTCCCGTTTGTAAAATAACATTGTGTACTGCACTCTACCAATAAGGATGATAAATTCTAGGTTCCCCTTAAGTGTCCTATTTATTCGAGATAATGGGCCCATTTTAGACTCTGAGTTATAGGCTCTACCACGGATACTGATCTGTGATAGTTCTAACATTGACTTGCAGTAGCAGGGATACTAGGCTGGAGCTTGAAGAGGAATGTAGTAGGGATAAGAAGAACTGAGATCTGCAGGTATTGGACTGGAGACAGAATATGAAGGAAATATAGATGTGGTTATATGACAGGTCATGGATTGGGGTTGAGGGCATCGCCAGGGAGATTCGAGACTCTGTTCACAACCCAGTTTTCCAATCCTTGCATTTTAATACAGCGCTTTTCACATCTTATCAACGTCTCAAAGCGCTTCACAGAATATACTGTAAAGTGAATTGATTGTATACTTGTGGGTGAAACGCGGCAGCCAATTGAGCACAGCAGCGTCCCACAAACAGTCGTGGATTGAAAATGACCAATTTTTGTTTGTTTGGACGGATTATTATCAGGCTTGTGGAGTAAGGAAACTTGCCCAAGGTTTCACCCTGATCTGCCTGGCTAAATCCCATCCTTATACAGATGTGTTTCCCAGTCTCTCAGTCCACTTTCTTCCTGTAAATGATAATTAATGACAACTCCAAAGACAGCCGTTTTTAATAGAATTCTCTCTGTGGTGCTCATACTAAGCAGTTTTACTGGTTTGCAACTGTAGCAGAAATTCATGACATTATCAAACAGAATTAGCTTAGTTACATGGCTCCGAACCTCAGTTTTAAATGTAAACTGAGATGACAAAACACTTTGCACAGAAGCGGCCAAGCAGAGTTAGCTGAATACATCTCTCCAATTGCATCATTTGAAACACAATATGTCTGGTTCACATGAAGCAGAGCGTTCAATCCACAACATGTTCTTAGAATTTGGATTGTACACAGTGAGGATATGTGCCTATGTGTGCCCACCTAGAACAGGTGTGTGTCTACCAGAATGAAACTGCTGCTAAATGGCTAGAGATGCCTTTTTTTTTCAGTTGCACAGGCAATAATGTGGTTCCAACAAAAAACGAGGCATGTTTAACATAAAAGGAATATATTTTCCTAAGACGCTACCCCCCACAGGAGGTGATATGGTTTGGGTTTAATGTTAAAAGTCAGGAAATATGTACTATCAACTTATAAAATTGAGAATCTTTTGCAGTTACGATAGTGTTTAAACTCGGGTCAATTTTTGTTTTACAATACGGCCATTTACAATACCAAGTAAAGCTCTTTCTTCTCGTGAGGTGGGTCTTGGGTGCAGCAGCTGGGCAGTTGTAACTTGGCAAATTCCAGCAGAATGGACACTTTTGAGATCCCAAAGGCTCTGGCTTCTGCTAAGACTCTCCTACTTTCTGAGCACGTGCAAGTAGTATGTCCGTTACCTCCAATGTATTAATATTCTCTCAAAGGTTTAAAATGTTTAAACGGTTTGAAATGTCTCTAACAATAGTCTGCAGAAGGCGAGGGAAACAACATTTTGACTTTAGTCAAATAATACTAATAATACTTGCATTTGATATAACGCTTTTCAAATGTCTCTGAGACGGGTTCCAGGATTTAAGCAACACTATCGGCTTTGTGTTGATATGACATTTTCAATACATGGTTTGCAATCGCATTCAGTAAGTTTCTCACCGTTTATTGTGCAAATTTATTGCTTCAATGAACTGGATTTTATTCAGATACACTTCCAACTGATCTTCCTCAGTTTACCCACTTAATAAAAGCACCCTAAGGCCACACTGTCTTAGAGAAGAGGTCACATTTCATTCCCCCTCCCAGTCTGTGTTGAGGTAGCTGGTCTCAGTTGATGCACTCAGCATCGCTTATCCAGAGGAGGGCAAAACTCGACAAGGATTTTCAGTTCTGATCCCCATCCAGGATTCCTGCTGGAACGTGCGCACGTGGGGACATCGGGTGAACCCGCAAAGGGAGTGAGGTGGAGCTCTGCGGGCCATGGCCTCAGACCCCACCGCGGCTTTTTGCTATGTATTGGAACCTTCTGCTTTGTATTGCTAAAGCCATTTCAATCCAATTAGCTAATTAGCCAGCAATTCCAGGAGACTTAATCTGCTTTGAAAAGCCTAATTCGTGGAACCAGATCAAATGTTTTCTAAAACTCCAAGTGGATTTATTATCCTTTATAAATTTTGTTACCCCCCACCCCCACCCGCTTCCCCAACCTCGAAAGAACTACGGTAGATTGGTGAGGAACTTATTAGTCCCCAAAGCCATGCTGGCAATTCCTCACAGGCTCTGTGTGCTTTAGGTGAACACTGATGACTTAACAAATATTTCAGAACATTTTCTCACCAACCTGACAAGCCTATATTTCCCAGGTTCATGTCTGACACTTCTTTGCACCCTTAGGGTAACAGTTTCTGTGCTCAATTTTAGCTCCTGTATTTCTGGAACAATGACTAAACTTAACCATGGTCTCACACAAACCCATTTTACATTGGATGAAGCTTGAATTTAGATAGTACTTGTGATATTGACAGATCTCAAAGGTTTTCACATTAATTATGGCCATATCTAGAAGTTATTTTTTTTACAGGCAAACACCAAAATGTATTTGCAGTTCCTCAGACAACCTTGAGGTGAGTGAATGACAAATTATTCTGTTTTTTAGGATAAGAGACAAACTATCTTTTCTTTTGCATCATTAAGCCGTGTAATCTTCAACAAACACTTGAAGAACAAGCAGACATGTTGGAAAGGTGAAACAGAAAGAAGCCTTCAACCTAATTGTTCTCTTAACAGCTCCTAGAGGTGAATGTAATGGACAGTAAGACACTGCCCCATCCAATATCCAATTTGATTTTGTCACCATGTTAACTTCTTACAACAACAGCAATAAAATTACACTTATATTCATGTCAGGAGGATGTCACAGGGCGCTGGACAGTCATTGAAGTATCATGTGGATGTCAAGCCAGCAAGAGAGAGGGGAAATTGCGAGTCAGAATCTCAGAGAAGACTTATTTGGGTTGGGATAAACGTTAAGGCGGGGGGCGGCTGCTAGGACACTAACTAGCTAGCACCCTAGCTTACATTCAAGGCCATGTAACAAATGTACTCTCCACAGATGTCAACACTTGGGAGGAGCGGGCCATTGGAAGGAATGGATCTCTCCATTTAAATTGTTGCATACAATCTGATATTCCAAGTTGACATTTTGGATTGATAGAGGATATTGAACTGCATCAACTTAGTGAATAAGAGACAGCAGATGGTAATACAACGACAGTGCTCAGATAACATTAAGATGTGGCAATGGAGCCTGACTGGTTAATGAATCACCTTTACTGTCAGCTGGTTGTTCTCCATCATGTGGATTGTGAAAAAACAATTCAAACATTTGACTGTCTGCGCCTGTCTGTGCCTGTCTGCAGCAACTCAGGTCCACAATGAATTCAGAGTCCAAAGGCTTGTGTAGCTAACTGAGGCTGCCCTTCAGCTCACAAATGTCACCGGTCTGCAACAGATACTGCGCGCTACATCAGCCCCAGGGAAACTCACATGGATGGTGTCGGTGGGGAGACACACACAATTCCTGGTGATAAGCAATGCAAGGAAAATGTACCTGCGTCTTAACAGTCATCACACGTCCATCAGGTCAGTTACAGTTCACATTTATCGGTCTGGTTAGGAGACCAGAGGAGTGACATTTTCTGGTTTAGAGGAGGAGGAGGGTGGAGAGTGGGGGGAAATAAAGGATCAAAGTGAAACATAGAATTGAAAACAGAATGCAACTTACATAAGGCTGAGACTCCAAAGAATCAGCATTGACTACCACTGGGGGTGGATTAGCCTGGGAGGAAAGAGAGAAAAAGAAAACAAAGTGAAACACAAAGGAACCACTGCAATCAGAAATCTATCATTTCTAATTACTAAATCATAATCTTTGCATTTGATATACACGCCTTATCACGTAGTTAAAAAATCTCAAAGAGCTTTGCAAAATTTACTCTTCAAAAGATAACTGCTGTATTTGAAAATAAATAATAATACAATTCATTGTTGGACAGTCAAAGATTTATCCCTAAAGCACAAACGTGGTTGAGAATTCCCATGTAAATACCAATACTTTTTAATGTTGCTCATGTGTGCTCGCGATCAACAGCCTTTTTTTTTGTGAAAAAAAATGTAAATCACAAATCATGTTCAGAATCTGCATTTAAAATTCAATGCTCTGCGAACATAAGAGTGTGTGCAAAGAAGGAGGATACAGATTGGATAAACTCTAGATTGCAACTTCATCGAGAACGAGATGGAAAGTGCTTCCTGGGAAAGGGGAAGATGGGTGGGACTGAGAGTAGAGGGGCTGGTTATTCCCTGTGCAATCTCTTGCAACCAGTTTCAAATTAAGATCGACAGTCTGGGTGGATGGGTGGGGGGGACAGATAGCCTGCCCACCACCACCACCACACGCCACCCATCCCCAGCTCCCCCCCCTCCACCACCTCTTAATATCAACAGTGTGTGCAGGTGGGGGGGGGTCAGAACAGCAACAAAACAAAACTCACTTGGATCAGAACGGCCTTATTCAAAAATTCAAGATAAATAATTCACAGTTGGAACCTTTTGAAGATGTAAGGAATACATTTTCATTTATCTCAGCTTTCATTTTCAGAAATTGGGATGTTTATGCGTTAATAATTCAGCCGAGCCTTCTTTGTTCCATCTATCTGGGCCTTTCAAACGTGATTAATATTTATAGCCAATGCATTTACTCATTAAAATGCTTAGAATGTTGCAATCAAAAATTACTTCAGTGAGAGAATTAAATCCTCCAGTATCTAAAGAGGAAACATTTAGATCTGCAGCGGAAAGGATTCAGAGATGGTCCTTTCTACGTTTTACTGTATTTGGATTGTTCTGGAAATGGGTTATTCTCACAAAGTATAAATATTCTAAGCATCTCAGCAGAGCTCAGTTCACACAAACCACTGTGAGACCTCTGGCAGTGGAGTTCTCTTATCTGATGTGAATTTTGATTTCACCAGTACCATCGGCGTTCAGCCGTTCTGAGCTAGAAATGAGCCAAATCGCGAGCAATGGGTCCCTGGGTAGGAGGAAGGCAAGAGAGTGAATTTTACTTGTTTCCCCCCAAGCCCCTTTGGGAGGGCTGCTCCTTACTCTGAATGATGGGGTCAATATCAGATGCAGCGATTAAAATATTTAAATCCCTAACGATATGCTGAGCTGAGCTCTTCGTCCCTTGGAGACTGGGAAGTTTAATAGCTTTAAAAAGAAAGGTTCTGCCATCTCAATTGGTGGACAACCCTCCCTTTCAAAATGCTGATTTGTACTTGAAACCCGAGATGTTTTGATTTGAGAGCCTGGCGCTAAGTGTGATGGTCAAACCAGTGAACCTGGGAGGCACAGGCCGTGACCTGAGCAGGACAGATCGGTAGCTGATGAAGATGAAGGGTATATAACACTACAGGATTTCCACAGCAACAACCAAACCTAACTGCTTTCTCAAAAGCGCACATATATTCCCGCGCTGGAATTGGTTTTGATGGGACTCCCAACAATTTGATCAAAGCTTTTCAAATGCCTGCCTCCTTAAAAATTTTGTTGTGCTACTTTGATTGTACAACATTGTGTTGTTCATTCATAAACATAATATAGTCAAATGCCTCTGTGGATTAATATATATATAAGAATAATAATAATCCTTGCATTTGACATAGTGCCTAACGTGTTTTCGTGACTTCTCAAAGTGCTTCACAGAATATACTGTAAAATGAATTGACTGTATATTTTGTGGGGCAAAATTCTACATCAATGGGTGCACGGTTTAGCTGAGATTGCATGTTTTGCGTAAAACTTGTATCTCATCTTACCCTTAGCTGGGTAAACCAGAGCCGTAAAAACACACACACCAACATTTTCATTAGCTCCATGAGCTAAGCACAAGATGACTTAAGGATCACAGACATTTCAATATTATTTTCAGTTCAATCACTGTGGGGGAATAGAAAGAGCAACAAACAGGGCGATATTTCAAAGCGAATATCAACGCAACTGATTGGCCTTGGAGTGACCGCATAGTTCAATACGGAGTCTAGAGACTGTCGGCCCCTTAGGCTCCATTTTACCTCCCATTGATTTAAGACATAACGTTATTTAAACAACACACAAATTAATCAACTTTGCATATACGGTAACCAACGCAAGGCATTCCAAATAAAAGGAAAAAGAAAAAAAGGACAAAACCTGTTGACTGTCAGACGAGAAGACACTGGCATCAGCAGGGACGGGCATAACAGGGATCACAGGGATTACGGGAGTAGAGGAAGGAGGAGCCTCTATCTGCTAAACAATAGCAAGGGATCAAAGTTGAACGACACACAAGTCTACAATAATACATTTCAGCAAACCTGTCTTCAGAGCTACATGCAATACACCAAACCCGCTGCTAAACACGGCAAATTCAATGAAACGGGAAGAGAAAAAACCCCATATATCTTCATGTTGTGAGGGAAGAAATTTGCAATTAAGGTGCAAGGTAAACGGGTTTAAAATTTTGCTTGGGCTCACTACGCTCCCTCCTCAGTTGGGAGAGTCCACTGTCTCTCTAGCCGTGCGAGAGAGAGAAAAAAAACCTCTCCCTTTTTTAAAAAAAAACATACATAAAGCAAACTTCTTCACAAATATAATGCGAGTTCTGAAAATAGCTCACACAGCTGTGCTTTTTTCTAAGTGGCTTTTCGTTTCTCGGACGAAATTATGACCCAGAGCAAGCTGGGATCTCGGCACCGCCGCTAGGATTTCAATAAAACATTAGCGGTGGCCAAGTGAAATTCACGCACTCTGAAAGGCACCAACAGCCCAGGAATTAGGGCTGTTGTCCTTCCGAACCCCGTCTGCCAAAAACACGTCCGGAGCCTGAACGTGTTGAGACTGATGTGCGGCACTCAAAAGGGGTTGGGGTCTGACGCTGGTGTGGGGGAGTTGTTTAAGGTAACAAAGGAACATCACACATTGAGGGACGAGCTAAAATTCCCATCCGCTGCGCGGCAAGGGCCAGATGGGGCCTTACCCCGGGCCGAGGGTGGGGGAAACGGGGAGGGGGGAGACAATCCTGGGCAAACCGCTAAGGGAGCGCCCACAGGGAAAGCTCACGATCAACCCCAACACTGCGGTTTTCGTTTTTGTTGAAACAAAGCGTAAAAAAGGTACAGGGGGATGCTCGACATGTAACCAAAGAGCGTCTGGAAATGTATATATGGATGTCAAACAGACGTGCACACAACCTGCGGGCGTTTTGTTTGGTTCTGGTATTTGGTTTGGGGTTCATTCCAGAAATATATTTTCAATAAATATATATTTTCCTCCCCAAAACCCCCCTCCCCCCACATGGGTTTTAAAGAGAATGACCTGTGCACAGCCTGTGTGCGTGCGTTGAAGAAATGTACTTTAAACCATGGAATGTTTTTGTATTGGGAGAAAGGGGGGAAAAAATGGGAAAGAAGATATTGTACTTTGTGTATTAGATTATAAATATATAATTTTGGGGGGGGGTTTAAAAATGATTTTTCCAGCAGTGTATTCTGAACAGTGGCAACACGGGATCTCATCAGTTGTGTCTGACATATGTGATAGCTGCTGATTAGCCACTAAAATCCAGCAGATTTAAAATGTAATCAATAAATGAAGGTCAGAAATCTTACGGATCTGAGAAATTACAATAGAAAACATTTACTTTGAAATCAGTGTTGTGCAGTACATTTCAAAAAAATGTTAGTTAATTAGTCCAGGAAGGGTTAGTTATTAATCAGTAGCTTTTATACTTCAATTCTCATGAAATTAATGTTTAATATTGTACATTCAATTTGACACACAAGATTCCAGTGTAAGAAAAAACTGATTCATTATCTTTAGAAACTCAACAGAAATTCCTAAACTGTTTGGCTGGAATCTCAACAGAAGGATATAGTTCTTTGGATGTGCATACATTTGGTTTTAATAATAAAGGAGGCAAAGGGCCAATGGAGGACCAATAGTCCTCACAAGATACTCATTACTACACACACCATCAACAGCCATAACTTGTGAACAATAACAGCAGCAGTTGGGAGCTATGGTACCAATCCTTAATATTGAGTATTTTCTGAGCTGGCTCCTCTTTATCAAGGACCATAGCTTGCAGCAGCCATGCAAAATACTACTTAAATAAAGGAGTGGGAATAATCCATTCCTTCCTGAACAGTCCACATCTATAACTAAACCATTTTCAGTCCCACCAACAGCAAACCTTCTCCCTGAAAGCAACTGTCCTTTTATTTTAGAGATCATACAGTGACGTTAAACCCGGAAATGCAAACCACGGCAATCTGATTTGATTAGGGTGAATGAATTTTAAGACTTTTATTTTACAACGTTCAAAGAAGCAGCTGAGAGAACAAGGCAAATCACAGAGGGGCAGATGGGAAACATACCTGGAGGGAACTGCACGAGTCTCGGAATAAAGACACGTCCAGCTCTCAAAACACTGAACTAATGAGAACATTGTTCTCTCATCATGCCACTGCGTCTAAACAAAACTGCAATCTGAATCAAACGGCTTGATGGTAAGGCAGAAGATGAGCTATAGAAGGACAGTATAGCTGCCATCAGAGTGAGCCAACCAAACTTACATTAACCTTTACATCAATCCATTTTAATAACTGGATGGCTGAGAAGTTAAATTAGTAGTAAACATTGATACTGCACCTGTGTCTTCCTAGATATAACAAGAGGTGTGAAATTCTGGAACTCAAATCGTTTCATTTCAAACAAATACATTCAGCCCATTAAGACACACACACTAAAATGCTGCTGGAATAGGATGGATAGATTTTGCAATTCAAGCGGTGGATTCTAATAAGAGTTGGTTGAATTAATTCTATCCAGCCTTATACAAGATAGGGCATTTCAGGTCCACTTTGTGAGCCTTTAAATACATGTATTTTTCTCCCCCCCGATTTAGCCTTCTCTACACCAAACATTCTGTGGTCTAGATACTTTTCAGCCTTAACCAATCCCAGTTCAGCACTACCTATGGCACAGATAAAAGCTATACGTTAGATGAGAATACCACAATACAGAACCTCCTTCAACCTTGCTGTCACAGCACGACAGTTTTAATTCCTCCCCCAGCTTCTCAGGCTACTTCCTTGCCCCAAAAGAGCTATACGTTAGTGGGTTTGTTCATGGGTCTCTTAATGTCATTAGACGCAACAGGGAGATGTACCTGGTGGTGTTGCTTGACCTGGGAAGTGTATCTTTAAATTGCATGAATTAATTCATCTGCAGAGGGCAGGTGACCAGACCAACTCCAACATGATACTTGTATTTGATGTTAACGCCTTTCTGTCGTGCGGATGTCTTCAGCGTAATTCACAGGATGTATTGCAAAGTGTAGTGGCTAATGTTTAGTCGGCAAATACAGAATCTTTTTTTCCTGGAACTCTCTTAGAAAACCAGTTTGCCTTTCAGTTTCCAAAAGCTAAACCATTTGACGATGCCTTCATTTTCCTGGTCCTAGCCTGACTACTGCTACTATTGCCAAGCACATTGAGGTATTGCTTTAAGTGAAAGTGCTGTATAAATGGACTGACCGCACTGTGTACAATGGATGCATCATCGAGAAGACTGTACACATTAAATATGGTTCCATTACACTGACCAAATGATTACCATGGTTAGAAATATGGACTTGTGGAACACTTCGAAATATCGCCAATTGATTTTTGTGTCATGTAGCACCAAGTCTATCTCCAGTGCCTTCAAAACACTGACCTTGCTGAACTAATTTATACTGGCAGGTGCTGCTGATTCAAAACGAAAACAACGTCTTTCAGAAAATACACAATCTGATCAAGTCTGAAGTCAAAAGAATTAAATCACAGTGCTTATAGCAGCAGCAGCACACATTTTGTTTTTAATTTGTAGTTCAAAATGTGGATGATTTTGAAATGACACATATCACTATTTGAAAGAATAAGTGCTTCAGGCATTTACTGCATTACTGCATTAATGCGGTTCGCAGTCATCCATCCAAAAAACCCACAATAATAAAAGAAATTGTCATTTTCAATCCACGGCTGTTTGTGGGGGGGGGACGCTGCTGTGCGTAATTGGCTGCCGTGTTTCACCCACAAATATATACAGTCAATTCACTTTACAGTACATTCTGTGAAGCGCTTTTGAGACGTCGATAAGATGTGAAAAGCGCTGTATGAAATGCAAGAATTACTAGTATTATTATTTCACTAGTCCAACTGTTGAGAACAAATGAGTACCTCTCGACCTCATGGAAGTGATGTCGGAGACCAGAAATGCAGAGGGCTGACTTCCCATATGGTGTCCAGCACTGAAAAAGCCAGATGTCAGGTCATCAGGTCACCGCCATCACTTCTAATCCCACTCGCTCAATGGTCAAGCATTTGTCACTAGGACACCCGGCCGACCTGTTTGCTGTGTGTGCAGGTGTCAGCGCCTTGGGACGTCCTCCCGACGTGAAAGGCGCTCTATAAATGTAATTTGGTTTTGTTGTTGTCATAATGTGGATGTGCTGACTGGCAATTTGAATATATTTTCTATATTCGAACGCACATTATAACCCTGGTTGTAATGATAAGGATGATGATTACAGCATCATTACAGGTTCTGTCTGTGTGTACATTATATATATAATATATATATGTAACACATGATATTCGCCCACAAATATACAGTCAATTCACTTTACAGTATATTCTGTGAAGCGCTTTGGGACGTCGATAAGATGTGAAAAGCGCTGTATCAAATGCAAGGATTATTATTATTATTGTACACATTATCTTTGCACTTTCCAAGGCTTCTAGAAAATTCATGGCAAAAGTATTTTTTGAAGAGTTTCCCAGAGAATGTGGTTTGGTAAATAATAATCCTTGCATTTGGTAGAGCACCTTTTCAAGTCTTCTAGCTGCCTCAAAGAACTGCAGAGAATATAGTGTAAAATGAATTGACTGTATATTCTGTGGGTGAATGTGGCAGCCAATTGTGTGCAGCAACGTCCCACAGACTTTGGTATACTCAATTTTGGTTAATTGAGCTCATCAACAGTGGAGTAAGTGGAGTGGAGAGAGAGCGCACGATAAACCAGAGGTGGAAGAGTAGAGGATTATATCCGGGGAGCGATGAAAATGAAATCTGATTGATTCTTGAAATAAAATCTACTGAATGCATTGGTCTGATCGTCTGCCTTCTACCAATGCAAACCTGAGATCCAGATCCTAGTCAATGGATCCCCCACATCTCCTCTACCTTCACGGAGAGAAAGGAGGAGTCTGGAGTTCACCTGAAACAGCATCGGCGGCAATGAGCACGGGCCACACCAACAATTTATTGATGGGAATAGGAAGAGAAGTTGCAAGATATTCTTTCAGAACCACAGTTTATGCTGAAATCAGTGGCACTGAAAGCATAATCAGGTAGAAATCAGGTTACTGGTAGAACTCCTACCTTCCCCATTCACCCACCCAAGCCACCCACCCACCAACCAAATCAACAACTATAAAATACAACAACAAATCTACATTTGTATAGCTCCTTACGCGTCAGGAGTCAACAGGAACATTTTGCACTGAGCTCCGTAATCCTTAAGCATGCCATTTGCAGTCTGATCAAATCCACAATCCAAAGCAGCCAGACAGTTGAACAGAAAGGCAGCTTGCCATTAGATCTTGTATTTTCACTGTTCAAGTGATTATAATTTAGTAATTTCACCGCTAAAATTTCACTTTCTCCTCATCCAAATTTCGATCACCACGGGGTTGCTGATGCTCTGGATAAACAGCGGGAATAGCATAAGGTCTGTTCATGCTTTGGTCAAATGATGGGGACAGGGGTGGGTGTTTGAGAGAATTAAAAGGATTTTAAGGGAAAATCGATAGGGTTTAAAATGAGAGGGAAGGACAAAAAGAAGAAGGAGAGGTGTATTCCCGGCGACAGCTTTTCACAAAAGTAGTTGAAAACCCCCAAAATGCATTTAGTTGTGAAATAAATGTGTTCAGAGAAATACAGTACAACACTGCTTTATTTAATACCTTGTAACAAGGTTAGCCTAATGTAGAGTCACTTAGCATGGACGGCACGCAGCAGCTTATTGCACCAAAGCTTAAGTCTCGGATCGCAAAGTACCACACTATAAAAAGCATCCCAAACAAGAATGTAGCTAGTAACCAACATATGCAAAGTCACGTGTGCCACTAGAATGAAATTGCATAAGCTCCATTCATCAACTGTACATAAACCTTAATACTGTATGTAGTTTCTAACTGCTCAGAGAGAGAGAGAGAGAGAGAGAGATGTGTGTGAAAGGAGCTCTAAAATCCATACCAGCTTCATTCACACAAGCACATTATACATCACACAGGTTCACAACTTCATAGTGCTTAAACTGACATTTTGCCATCTTATCCAGGTATCTTGTCACCAGATTCCTATGAACTACTCACAGACTCTCCTGCTCCCCATAATGAGAATCGATCCGTTTCCAATCGATCGGGGAACTTGTTATTCCGAGGCTTGCACCGCGCTGGACGTGCTTAAAACTACCACCACGGGGGGAAAAGGAATAGAGCCAACAATGCTGGCTTGCACTGTACCTTATCAAAAGAGCGTGTGGACCACGAGCTCTCTGACCGCCAGCCGCTGGTCGCTTTCACTTTGGCGGTACTTTTCGTCGGGCTCTTCTTGACACTGTCGCGCAGGTTTGTAAACTTGCCTCGGTGTTTGGCCGACGAGGCCGGGAGTGTGGCCGAACTGTAATACTTTGGGGCGGTGGAGAGCTGCTGCTGCCTCTGCTGCTGCTGCTGCTGCTGGTGGTGAGGCTCCGGGTAGAGAGGTCTCGAATTCACTTGCAACCTAGGGTTACTGGAAAAATTGACCACTCTGCCCAGGTCACAGCCTTCTGGCACGCCACAGGAATAGTCATGTTTACAGCAGTAAGTGGTCATTTCGCAGCTTCAGTTAGTGAGGGGGTAGTGGGGGAGGAGAGGGGGGAACGGGGAAGGCGGGGGACGACGACGACTCAAGTTAATTTGGTGGGGGTGGAGGGGAGGGGGGGGAGTAAATTGTCTTTGGATATTGCCAGAACAGGGAGAAAAATAAAATGCTGGAACGCTGGAACGTTAGAGGGAGGGAGTGCGCTGGTAGGAGAGCAGAATCTGATTCTAGCCAGTAGCTCTCTCCAATTAGCGAGCACCAATGGGCACTGCACATGACAGCCCTACTCTCTCCAGGCATGAATAATCAATACACAGCACAGATTTGTTACGTGGGTGGCAAAGGTCACCTTCCATGTATATTCCTGACACATTTTAACATGGTTGAATCCTCTGGGGGGGGGGAAAAAATCTTTAAACTTTGCTCTCCACCCCCCCTTCCAATTCTCTCCCCCACAAATTGTTCGGCTGCTAAATCTACATCGCTGTGCGTGTACCCCGGGAGCTCGGACTCTGCCTTTCACAGATGTTTCGTATTCCCTCCTATTTAAGATTATGAAAATTCTCTGCTTAATGAATAACAGAGTATTTTCAAGCAGGTTTCAATGATCTAGAAATATTGGTATGGGAAAGGGCTCAAATTAGTCTTTATATCAACACTTTCCCAAGCAGAGAAGCCAGTCGACAGATTATACACAAAAAGGGCAGCAGTGCCTCTGCCATCTGCACATTTGGTAATCCTTCAGTTAATACTGTATAAACCCATACAATGCCAAATAATCAATTTAACAGTGTTCAATGTTTCTCTCGAAGGTATACGAATATTTGGCTAAGTTCTGTACTGAGATCATGCTGAGGTTTACCGCAGTCCCATGTGCACACAGTGAGATGAATTCAAAATTGGGCAAAATTGCACTGAATAGCCACAACGCAGCAATGTTTTTTTCCTGACATTTCGCGAACAAATTCACCATCGCTGCCTCCTAAGCAGTACATCCACTGTGGGTTTCGGTCGGGGGTGGGGGTGGGGGGAGAGAAGTGTGACCATTGGACAGTCAGCTGGTAAGCGCAGCTCAGAGATGAATAGAAACTGACAGCAATCCTCACTGATCACCATGGAACTGCCACAGCTCATCTTGCTCTGTACACAGATGTAATCAGGGGCTACAGAAGCTGCCACTCTAAAGCAATATTCAAAGCCGGGCGAGCAAGAAAGAGGGAAGGCAGAGGGGAGGAAAGGTGTCCCTATACTTTGTTGGCGCTTATAAAATTCTCCATTGCTAAACGACCTGTGAGTGACTGGAAACAGATGCAAGCACACAGGATTCCCAAGAACTAATCGATATAATAAATACTCAATTGTTCCTCTCCTGGTAATCTGTGATTTAAAAAAATGTTCTGTTTAACAATTTAGCACCCACCAAATTCCTTAAAGATCCCAAATCCTGATTTCAACATGCATTAACACATCTTGATGCCACACATCAGGCATAACACATTACACCAAATGTTAGATAAGTAGTTTAAAGCTCAAGTAAAACCACTGCAATCAGAATTGCTCAACTTTGAATTACAGTTGAGCCCTCCATCCGATAGTATAACTCACCTCATGCAGCTCATGAAGCCGATACACAGTGCCCTGCGATCACATATGAAGAATGTTCTCTTGGACTAGTGTGTTTTATTTATTAAATATATTCTAATATTTAGAGAACTTTCAAATATTAGAAAAGGGCCAGGAAGCCTGTTCTTTCGGGAAGATTAAATCATAACATGCAGCAGCAGTGAGATTTCCATATTATAATCAATCTAATCTGCAACAGCTACTCTGCCCGAGGAGGGTCAATCAAGGCTAGAAACTAATGTTTTGCCAGAGAATTAGGTGGTGATTGGGGAGAGGAGTAGTTTATCTGAAAGCATTTTACCGTAAAGGTTCCAAAGAAGGCGAGGAACTCTCCCCTCTGAAGCATTAATAAGTCCCCTGCCTTACTTGAAAAACAGGTCATGCACGTACAGAATTGCTAAAATGTGGGCATATTAAGATCTACCAAGTGGGAATCACTCAAGATCAGCAAGGTGCTAGAATCACATTAACCATCAAGTATTAATAGCCAGTTAACCCCACTCACTCAGTTGGTAACAAAAAACAACAACAAAATTACATTGAATGGGTTCTGAATCTTGCCGTTACTAACCTCTGAATTACTTTTTTTTTAAATCTGAGTTTCTCTCTTACAATCAAAAAAAGAAATGTGTTTACATTGTAAATTCTCAGGTGCCTGTTACTGTACGTCCAACATATTGTCACATTGCCAGAATATTAATGAATGGAAATTGTTAAGTCTTCAGAGCACGCAGTAAAGTAACATTTAATTAGGAAGAGAAAAGCAGTCAACTCCTGGTGGATCAGAGTGCAGTAGCTTTCAACCTGCTCCATATAAGCCAAATTGTTTATTTCGTGGTAAATGTATTGATCAAGTTGAAGGGAGGTAGGGATAGCGCAAGGGAAAGAAACACTTCCCATTTTGGGTGATGAATGGAGATGTACAGTAAAATTCTCCCCTCCTTCTCTCTCTCTCAAGATGAATGAATAAAGCGACGAGCAAGGTACGTGAAACTAGACATCTCTACCCCACTCAGCATGCCCCACACGTAACGCCAGAAAAACAACTTTAAAATGTATCCAGCAAACAACAAATATCAGGTAAGCAGTTTAAAGCTCCA
Organism: Hydrolagus colliei; assembly: GCA_035084275.1. Classification (NCBI taxonomy): domain Eukaryota; kingdom Metazoa; phylum Chordata; class Chondrichthyes; order Chimaeriformes; family Chimaeridae; genus Hydrolagus; species Hydrolagus colliei. Next base: position 20,182,858 of record CM068751.1, on the reverse strand, counting down.
GTAAAACCACTGGGGAGGGGAGGGGAGGCGAGGGGATTCTTCAATCAAAATTGCAGTTGTGACCTCCATCCGCTAAAAATCTAACTGACTGAACCACCGTGCTCGAATGTCAATATTCTCAGCCTAGGCTCACACATGAAGAATGTGTGAGCCTTGGAAGAGGGTGACCTCATATCCGAAACCTTTAAATAGTGTTAGAAAGAGGATATAGGATGCCTGCTCTTTTGGGAAGAATAAAGCATGAAATACAGCCGCGGTGGGATTTTCAGGATTATAATTATTCCCGTCTGCAACAGATACTGTGCCAGAGGAGAGTCAATCTGGGCCAAAAAACAAATGCTTTGCCAGCGAATGGGATGAGGGGTAGAGAGAAGAGGATTCCCCCATTTTATAGTGTCTAAAATGTTGTCCACGAATAATGGGAAGGAGTTAACCGAAGCTCCTATTTTACTCCCCCTTCCCTTGGTCTTCAATTGATTCACTAACTGGATCATCCAAGAAAGCAGGTATGTACCTCCACTAATGCTGCTGAACAATAACCACATGTAACCCATGCGAGGTCTGGCAACTGGGGTAAAAGTAGCCCCGTACAAAATTAGCTCACGGAGCTGGCCTCGGGTGACGACGCAATGGTAGCTGCTTGCTTTCAACAGTTTGTCAAAGTGAGCTATGGGCTTCTCTTTGCTTCTGTTTTTCTGATGCAATGGTGGAATGCAGCATGGGTATTGCCCTCCAGATTGTAGCTGGTCATAATGTGTTGCATTTTGACTGACCCTAAAAACACATCAGGCGGAAAATGTACATAAGAGCATCCTTCCCTCTGCCTCAACCTCAACTTTGCGTTTGCTAACGACAGGTGAGAAAGCACCAATCAGTATTCCTTAATAATCTGCTTGAATTGGGATGTGAGGTTTTCTAAACTATTTCTCCACAGGAGTCTTTATTGAGACTGCAGTGCTGCTGAAATTTCAAAACTACGTTCTTTCTGGAATTTTAGGGACCAGTCAAGTTTCTCCCAATGTGAAAGGCGCCAGACAGATGCCATTGTGTTGTTGTAGTGTAGGCTTCTTTAGACAATTTTACTCATTAGCTTTCCTGGCTACGGAACCCTGCTCCCAGCGGGCGAGCACTGAACTTACAGCTGGATTTCCACAATTAACCTGTCGTCAAACAAATGAACCACATACGCATTTAGAACAAGGGGCTATTGGATCGCAGGTCTCTCTGTAGCTGGCCCTGGAAATCTACCTCTTAAGGATTCCTTGAAGTGGTCAGTATACAGTAATGTGATCTAACATAGCCGAGTGATCAATAACCACAATAAAGTGTTTCCACTGACCGCTGATCGGGAACTTTCACGCAACTTTCTTTTTTAAAACAGAAATGAGTTCCCAACTTAGAGATCTGCTTGACCCAGTTCACATTTACATTTGCTACACTTAATTTAATTACTGAAGCGCGAAGCTCTGTTGGAATCATACACTTGCGTTACTTGCATTAGGAAACTCTCCAAACATGTAGAGCGCCATCTGCAGAGGAGTGTAGAGTTGGTCCAGAGGCCCCCAAACGAGAGTTAAAATGAATTGCATCTGCTACAAACAAACTGAAGACACCAGAAGGCAGAATGGATCATCATCATTTGCACACCACTGGTCTGAGCTACATGGCAACCCAACTGTTGTAGCTGAAATCCAATCGCAGTGGAACTCAACCATTTTTAAATTGTGTTGTGTTATTTTTCTCATTACCCAGCGGTCTGGCTTGCTGACCTGATTAAGCACACTGCGAGGACCTGCCTGATCAATTTCACCAAGGTTTTAATAGCTGGACTGTTGCTGGGCTAGTGAACACACAGAGTGCCATGTTTTATGGGAATAACAGGATAGCATCTGACTTTGCACTGCACAACACAAACGTAAGCAACAAATGGAAAGCAACTTTTCGACCATAACTGTCAGGTCTCTGATTTTCCCCCCACGCGAACCCAATGCTACAGTACAATGCTACTTTAAACGTGCTGTGTGCATTCCGAAAAACACACAGATGAATAACGTTCTTTAGTTATGGGGGTGGGGGAGAATCTACGGTATAAAGCCTTTACTGTAATTTCAATACAGAGAGGATCAGAGGACAGGTCTTGCACAGAGCTACCTTATGAGCAGATCTGAAGGGGGTCAAAAAAGGCTCAAGGGTTCTGCTGAACTGGATGCTTCAATTATATGGAACTTGTAAAATCTATTATTGGGGTTTATAGATAAAACCCAGCTTTAGTCAGGCTATCGTCCAAAATCCAGTGACATCAAGTCCAGCAATATTAATTAAGAGTTGCACTTAGTAACTCGGGTGCACATTTACATCACCGCCAGCAGAGAACACCACATCTCAGGGGCACTTCCTGGTACTTCTCCCTAACCTGACCTGCCTGTCTGTCTTGGAATTAGTGTATATACACACACACGAGTGATTAGCTCACTGCTGGATTTGCCTTGTGCCCGACCTTCAACGAGCAGAGAGGCAGGAACAGTCACTGGAGGATGTGATAACGTGAAAACTTTATTTAAAATACTGCTGGATAAGGATTGCATTTCAGGATATAGTAAACAAAAGTTTCCAGTTTAAACATCAAGCTAGATGGGCCGTTTGGATACTTAACCCAATTCTCATTTTAGTGCATCCTCCATAATTTAGCAATTGAGTTGATCCTCTGTGAAAATAAAATAAAATTGGGTCATTTCAATCCCCGGCTGTTTGTGGGGGACCCTGCCGTGCACAATTGGTTGCTGGGTTTCGCCCACAAATATACAGTCCATTCACTTTACAGTATATTCTGTGAAGTGCTTTCGTTGAGACACAGTCTAGAAAAGACTTGAACAGCGTTATATCAAATTCAAGGATTATTATTATTAAATGAAAACCGTTGTGCGCCTCTCTAATCTTGTAAATACCTGATCAGATTTCTTCACCTCACACTACTGCTTCATTCAATCCTGGCTCCATTCAAATTATCATCCTGCATACCTTGTGGGTGTACGCACGCACGCACGCACGCACACGCGCACACACACACACACACACACACACACACACACACACACACACACAAAATCATTGTTAACATTCCAGCCCACAATGGGAATAGTCGAAATGACAACTAATGCACACTCAACACAGAAAAGCACAGGGTCACAAAAGGCCAGTGTGGATCAATAGCCAGCCAGTCCAACAGTAAATTGGAATAGTGACTCATTGGCTCAGTTGGAGTTAAGAAAACCATGGTTACTTATGAAAATGAGAGGCGGGGAGAATTTTAAAGCATGTGGCTTGCGTTGGTTTTCACAGCGTTGGAGAAGCAGTTTGTGTGATTGCCATCTTTCTCCAGTGCTATCAGTCAGCGCTACCAAAGGTTGTTTTTAATCTGATGCCAGCAGGAGGGAGAACATTTATCACGCTCAGCTCCTGACGTAATCGCCTTGACTCCCTTGTGAGATCGAGGACACAAAGTAGTGACAAATATATCAAAATCACCCATCTTAAATATTTTTTCCTCCAGTCACTAAAATTAATTAGGAATAAGCATTTTATCAGCCAGAATACAACATCCACTCTGCAGCACGGTGCCCTGGTAATTATCTGCAAAGACTAGTTATCCAGCAATATTTTATCCTCCAACGCAAGTAAATATCCAGTCACTATTAATAAAAATATAGGTATTTAGATACAGTATTATGCCTGCAGCTTTCAAGGCAATATGTTTCACAAGAGCCAGGACTTAGATCTGGTATTCCAGAGGATGTACGCAATGGGGTACCATTGGGATTCAACAAGCTGAAGCCTCATAGATTGCCATTGAGAGTTGTGTGGCAAGCATTCCTCTGCTTGCTCGGCTGGGACGATGCCAGTGCTACATCTTGCTGACAAGTCAGCCTGACTGGTCTGTCGTCAATAGTGCCTGGAATATTGTGGACCTGCCTGGTTTTAGAACTCGCCAACCGAGACCGACCTCTATTGATTCTGACATTCCATTGCCCAACAGACCACCTTGTTTCTGATTTAATTCTTTATTGAGGAATCCTGCAAACTACCACCCCACCACCCCCAGCCCCCCACCCACCCCAATACATCTGTGTGCCAACCCACCTTGCTCCATTATGTCAGAATATGTTCGGGAGTTGAAACGGGTTACAAAAGGTATGCTAGAGAACCACTCCCTTAAGACTCACCCTGGAATATTCCCCGGTAAAATGTACTCCTTTTAAAGCCTCACCTTAAAACATCTGACTTGATTATATCCCTAGGTCAGGGCACAAAACTGCAATGTTAGTTAGCGAAGCCTTGAGTGATCACTTTTCTGAACCAGAATAAAGGGTCTGTTTAGCCATTATGTGATAAGTTTATAAGATGAATGGATAGTTCTTGTTTTTTTTAGAAAACACACTTCTCATTTTGCACAAAGTCTTGTGGAGGCCAATCCTGTTTATTCAGTACATGAATAGCTACTGCAATGCAGAACTGTGATGTTTCTGAATGAATAAGGGATTTTCCAATGGAGCTTTGGAGGAAAACCAATTTTTCTAACTAATTATGGCCCAGTCTACATGTGACTGACTGCCCGACAGACTTGGCTCATAGCGTTCAAATATTTGACCATCAACATCATCTGGTCATCCACAATGAAGCAATCTCCTATTAATGGATGCAGAATCATTGAGCCACCGGGAGAAATGGAAATAAAGCAATTACCTAAGTTGGCAATAGTTGTGGCAACTCGCTGGAAATAATGGAAACTCGTCTAGCAATAAAATTCCTTGAGTAGTATCAAAACACAACAGGATTCCAATGGAAATGTTTCACAACTTAGCAAAATCTGAAACGTTAATAAATCTGATTACGGTATTAAAAAAATACTGTATCAGTTGTGTATAAGCAATCACAAAGCTGCAAAGATATGCATTTTGACTAATTCTGACTCATTCAACCATAAGTACTCAAAGATTTTAGTTTTGAAATTGGATTCTCTTTTTACTGAGGTCTAAATTGCAGGATTGATAAAAAATTCCATTAGAATGCCCATTGGCCTGCAGGCTACTCAGGAATTAGCTTTGGAACATCATCACCACAAGTCAATGTGACATACATCCAGTTACTGTAAAGAGAGCCCTTTTGTATGACTCGATTTCATATTTTAAAAAATGGATTAAATGCTGCAAATTAAACCTCAAACAGGAACCATGACATGACATTTTCACATCAATTCCTCAAAAGTTTGAATTTCAACTTATTTTATGTTGTCGCACTAAGATCACTGGATGAGAGCAATTTGGTGCCTTTTCTGGAAACACCGGGCAATAAGTCTCTCAACGTAGACCAGGTCGATGGGAGAGATCTGAGGTAATAGATGTCAGTACCAACCTCTGATCAGAAGTGATCAACAGATTGTGCTGAGCTGTCGAAGAGCAGAACATGTGGATAGCTAAAAGCCACCACATTTCTCTCATGCTGTGTCTAATCTGCCGGAACCCACACCTCCTCACTGAAGACTCGTTGCACGGTCCATTATTTTGACATCCCAGGGATCTACGAAACACACTTTGCCTTCCTCGGTCTTCCCTTCCTCTCACACCTTCAAAATTATAATTAATCTCCCCAAGTTTGGCTTCAACCAAGCGCAGTTTCTTAACTCAGTTCATCTTCTTCCTACTCTTTTGAACTTTGGTGCTTTGCGCCGTAGACATTAGTTGCTCTCAACGAAGACAAACATCTACATGGTGCACATGGCGTGTCCTCCACTAGTAATCTGCTTATGTATTTAAACCCGCAGGCAGGTATTGAGAACTGGAACCATTGGCAAAGAGATACCCGATTGTCCAGCATTCATGGATCCCAGTTTGGGAGTCAGTACAAGAATGTTCAGACAAGACCACTCCGCCCCAGTATTGGGATAATTATGTAACAACAAGCTGTAATCTACTCTGAGGGCCATTATAGACCAAATATTTCCTGATTTATAATGTCATTGGATCCCTGAATTAGATTAGAACCGGGCCCCGGGCAGCCTGCACTGAATACCACAGGCTGCCGTGGTCAGTGGTTAATAATGTGGGACATTCCAGAATGGACGGCACCCATCACTAACATCAAATTGAATCAGGTGCCACTGGTGGGCTGCAGTTTTTGCAGGAGATTTAATTACTTTTCGATGAATGATGCGACTGCACCAAAGAACAGTGACCTCAGCTGCAACCCGGCCATAAATACTTCAAAAGCGCGATATGAAAACCATTTGTTTAGACTACCACAATGCATTGCGAGACCCCTCTCCACCGGTGATCTGTTCCAATAACAGGACGTTTTCTGGATAGCTAATACAGTACTTACCATTTCAACTGGGGAAGAAAATATCTTCAGACCCCAGAACACTTAGAAAGAGGTGTTACCATTTGAAGCCTGCCTCCAGTTTTCACCGGACTTGGCATCTTTCGTCAAGTCCAGAAGCAAAAAGAAGAGCACGACCCAAGTGGAAGTTTGCTATACTTCCCGATGAAAATTTAGAAAAAACAACCTTAACCGGTTGATGTCTCAAACGCAACACAAGACAAGAAGTGAGAAACCTTACAAAATGGATCTTTCACATTGATAGCCCACTTTACATTTATAATTTTCTGGGCTGGCCTTTCAAAACGTGAGTCCCAGATAAGCAGTATCTTTGGTTTATAGAAGGATTACACCCTCTCTCAAATGGGCCAAACGTGTCAATTCAAATGTTTGCAGTGATAAGATGCAGATTTAATTTATCATTACTGTATACACATACTCAAACGTTCAACTCAAAAGTGTGGCATTACAATTTTATAGAATCAACAAAAGTGAATGTCAAAGATAGCTCTCTTCTGATCCTTATCAAGTCCATTAGATTAAAACAACAGAGCCCTCTGGGCCAAGCCTTCAGTTGTACAGTATTTTCCGATTCAGTCATCCAATTTACGGAAATCTCTTCCCCAGAAGGCTGTGGATGCCTCAGTCCTTGAACATATTCAAGACTGAGATTGATAGATTTCTAATGGATGGAGGGATTAAAGGATATGGGGATAGGACGGGTAAATGGAATTAGGTTACAAGATCCGCCAGTATCTGATTAAATGGCGGGGCAGGCTTGAGGGCCTATTCCTGCTCCTATTTCTTATGATGGGTTTCCGATAGTGTCAGACACCCGGCTGAACACCAAGTATCAACATCTGCAGCATGCTTGTATAGAAGAAGAGGCAAATGTACACTTCTTTCAAAAATGTGATCGTTTCATAAAGTAGCCGGAATAACACAATGGATTTGAACAACTTGTTAACCAACTTAGCACAATAAGCACTCAACCGTACAACTCCAAAATGTGGAAATTGCATTGAATTCACCAAAACTGGAATTGGAAATATATCCACTTGGGAAGCTTGGCTGAGTGTTTGGTTACAGCCACATCCAATAGACATTGCAACATTATAAATTATTTGTCATTAATTTTATAAAGAGTAAAACACTGCAGCCAAATGTCTATGTCTATTGTCATTGCTGTCATCTCAGGTTTACCCATTACCAAAAGGGTATTATGCTATACACACACACACACAAGTGTGTGTGTCTATCGTGCAGAAAATTTGAAAAGAAGATAAATCAAAAGCAGGAATGAGGTGTGCATTACCAACGCAACACGGAAAAACTCCAACATTAACGGACAGTTAGATTTTAAAACCAAACCAAATGAATATAGAACGACAGCAATACAGACAACACAAATACATAACTCAACAGTAGTGTTTTGCACATGAACGGATATTCTGCATACCCCAAGTGCAGGTTCTATCTATTCCATCTATTGAAAATTAACCTGAATACGTAAGAGCTGTCACTCTGGTTGCAACTCCGGATACCATTAAGCGCAGACAATGCCTACTATGTTCTTTGTACTCAATGATCTTTGAGAAAGGCTCAAACCATCTCAAAAATCATCTTCAGAGTCAGAAGCTCAGTGCTTCGGTATTAAGGCCCAGTTTTGCTGTATGCACTGAAAGGAACGCAGCAGACCAGTCAGTGTGCGTTTATTACAAGAGATAACCATGGGTTTCAGACAATTCAGGTTATTAACAGTGTTTTGAAACATTTTAACTCCAGAGAAGCAAGTCGAAAAGTTGCTTTGAATCCTATCAATGAATCCCATTAGAGGATAAACCAAACACCCTAAATGCTACTGTGATATGAAACATTACACCAACAATAAAAATACACTCGTATAGACAGGCGCCTTTCACGTCAGGAGGACGTCCCAAGGCGCTGGACAGTCACCGTGTCAGACCTGAGCCGGGAAGGGGGAACACGGGTGGGATGGGATTAGGAGTTGCCGATGGGACCATCGAAGAGGAACTAGGAGGAGCAGCCCTGGCGCACATTGCAAGCGGTCTCAGTGAGCAGACGTTTACCTGGGCGGTCGCACTCCCAACGGAGATGCAGTCAGTAAAGTAGTGCCTGCGGGCGAAAAACGCCAGCACCCCATGCCAGCGAGACGTTTCCCCATCGCCCTCACGTGCGTTCAGCTCGTCCGTGGAGCTCTTCTTGGCGTGGGGTTTCAGCTTCTGCGCGGCCGAGGACTGGCCACTGGTGCCTCTGTTGGGGCGCGGGTACGGGAATGATGTGTTGTTGCCGAAGATGTAATTCATCTCTGCAGAACCTGCCCGTGGTTGCCAGGCAGAGTCTACCACTGCCAGCTGCCGAGTGGAACAAAACAGAAGCAGCCGAGGATTGAGTTACATCAGCACCACTTGTGAGAGTGAGTGAGTGAGTGAGTGAGTGAGAGAGAGAGAGAGAGAGAGAGAGAGGGAAAATCTGGCTACCGTCTGTGGTCGAAGATCATGATTGGGGGCTGTGAGGGTCGGGGGGGTATGAAGATCAGAGGAGGACGATAATCAAACAAGAGTTGCACCTTTACTCTCCTCCCAAATCCAATCGCCACAAAAAAAAATTGTTCAAAGAATCAAAAGTCTTTTGTTCATTGTTGGCTGATAACCACTGCTGAAATGCCAGGAAGTGAAGTCAATTAAACAGGTAAAGATGCAATAAGGCATCGGACTGGAGACTGCTGGACCTGCCTCATTTCTTTCGAGGGAGAGAAGGAGCGAGAGAGAGAGAGAGAGAGAGGGGGAGAGAGAGTGTACAGAATAGCTCTAATTCCTGACTGCAGTCTCTCTCTCTGCCATTTACTGCAAACCTTTAAAATAGAAACCGCGCAAATGCACAATTCAGCTCCAAATGTGCCACCTCCTTGTTACGAGTTCGATACCAGGTTCAATAAAAGGATTTTTTCCAGCGATATTTCCCAAAGGCGTTCTCTCTCTTTTTTTTAAGAAGCACCTTCCCCCTCTGCACTTACACTCCGTACAGTCTCTCTGCTTCCACTTATTGACATTCAATGCTTTCATTGAGTAGTCAACAGGGAATATTCTACAGGAAACAAAAGCATACCGAGGAACTATTAGTCGGTGATGTCACCAACGATTTAATGCATGGACTGATCCTGCACACTTGAGAAATGCGCATCGCGGTCAACAAGATTCCCACTTTGGCAGCCTCCACAACTCGATCAATATTTCACCGTCGCAGACCATAAATGCACTGAAGTGGCTTCTTAAATTGAGATCCAATTTGCAAAGTTTGAAAGCATTTAGGTGCAAATCACGCACACAATAATCCACACACACACAGAGAGAGAGAGAGAGAGAGAGAGAGAGAGAGAAAGCAGGCGAGAATAATGTCATTTCTCGTTTAAACATGAAATTAAAAGTGGAGACAAAGAAATTCTAATTCCGCACTATTACCAGGGTCTCACCGTCGGACGTTTACTATGAGATAAAAGGGGAACCTCTTCCTATTTCTGAGTCTAAAGGGGCTAACTGCTAGGCATGCATCAATTTCCACAGCACATTAGGGAGTGTTCGATGATGCCCCCGCCCAGCTCCAAATGAACCCCTGAGCTCACAGCACAATTCCACACTGACTTGCGGTGGGAGGAGCTGCTCTGAACTGAATCAAATGCAAGGATTATTATTCTTATTATACATTAAGGCTCGTCAGTCTTGCAAGGTGACACCTCGGGGGGGACGGGACGGGGGGGGGGGGGGACTTTATAGAACTATCTCAAATTTTAAACGGGCCTGAAAAAGTCAACGCAGCATAATACTTGAGGATGTAGAAAAACAGTAGGACAAGGACACAGATTTACAGCTGCAATGTTGGCAGGGTGGACATTCCTCAAAGATGGGATTCAAATGGTCTGGAAGGCCTTCTTCATCCAAATCAAACTTGCGATCTTTTAATATGAGATCGTGTGTCTGTAAGATGATCCAAGTGGGATTACGGAGCCAGAGTTTGCGCATCCCATGTGAACTTGTATCACACACATAGAGACGCAGGAACCAAGCTACAGGCAATGGGAACATCCAGCACGTAGGGTCAACTGGTCAACTAGTCAAGGGGTCACAGTGTGACACCATTCCAGTGAGTTTCCCAGTGAATCGATGCGCCATCTCTGCTATATTTTACCATCAGTAGCCAGAGAGAGAGAGATATATGAAACGTTACAACAGGGAAAAACAACAGCAAAACCCACAATAACAATTTTCTAATTTAGTTTTGCTTTTAATAGAGCTCATGTAGCAGAGTTGACAGACTGTAAATCTAGGCCTTTTACAACATCTGACAGATGAACCGCGATCGTTTTCATGAAATAGTATGTCACTTGAACTAATCTGCAGCACCTTGGCCATCATTTGAGTGCTTTATGTCAAGTTGTTCTTGAGTTCGCTCAGTGTACATTAAACAGTGGACTGGCTTCAAGTCCACTTAAGACCTTGGCTCAGGCAATTATTGCAATATTTGTGTAAAGGAAAGCCATAAAATATTGGAAACAAGTAATTAGGCTTCAGTGAGGACAGGGACAGACACGGACTCTTCTTCGCTCTCTCTCTCTCTCTCTCTCTCTCAATTTTATCTCCATTTTGTAGCCTGCTGCCCCACACACAGTTGCCCAACCAAGACATGTACACACATATATCTGCCAATCGTGGATCCCTTCATGCCTTCATAACCAGTCATCAGACTAGTAAATAACAAGTCCCAGGTAACGCAAGTTCATATCAGCAGGTACTGGGGGGATTGGAAGGAAAAATTCCAAGGCAAAATAGTTTCAAAACCTGTCAAAGCGGAAAGCCGAGGAGATTTATAACCCAAGATGAAATCTCAGGCTCAATCGGCTCTGAATTCGCACTACTGCTTTCCTCAACACGCTGCTTCTAGGCCAGCAAGGCTTTTAGTGGTGAGGAGTGAATTGATGGATCATCACCACTTCCCCCCAGTATATTCTAATAAAATAAGGCCATCTTCCACTCACCCAGCAGTAGCTGTCAGGTTATACGCACGGGAGATTTTTAAATGGAGACCGTTGCCACACAGAAATCATACACACAGGATATTTTATGAAGTGACAATCGAAGCAATTTATTGCGATCGGAATCCAACTTTAGCAACGCACATCAATAAGGAAGACAAATCCGGATGTAGAAAGGGCGTTTTACTTAAGAATGAATCTGTGGACTGCGCTGATTTCAGGCGCTACAGCTAACCTCAAAGTCTGGGATACAGAGACAGTATAACTTTCCCTTTCTCTCCCATTAAACCTCCCCCTACCCTTCCACTCCCTAACTTCTGAGCTATGTACTGCCCAATATTATGCAGTAAATCCAGAGGTTCACACCTCATTGGCTACTGGTATGTTGTGTGACTAATTCTCCACATCAGCCTACAATTATTTGTGGCTACTAATAATAGCTACTAATGTGGCTACATCCTGTACCTGATGCATCTCTGTAACTGGTGCAGACACGACGGTAACCAACACCACAACTGGAGAATTATCATGAAAAGGCTTTTCAACACATCAGGGTCACTGCTGGTCAGGTCCTGGTTTCCATCTTTTGTTCGCTTCTGCACCTCTTCTCAGACAACTGATCCAATTTCCTTTTCAATTCACGGCCCTGCAAGATATGTCTTCTTGGGAGCCTGGTTTATTGTGACCCCATTTTCCTCCTATCAAAAAGGGCAGCTTTTTTTTAAACCGAAAAAAGCTTAAAGACTGAGTGGATTCGGCGGCATTTGCTGATCCTAGAATTTTTGTGTCATACAGCTACTCAAATTCCTGAGCTAGCCAGAATACTGGTTTAGTATTCAATGCATCCACCTATACATATTTTATTTGCCTTCACAGATGCTACTTAGTAATTTGCTGAGACTCTCAATGCATTGTTAATTGCCCACTTAGATTTCTAGTCCTTTTGAATAAACCCACTTTAATTTACAATGTTCTTTTTTTAAAAAAACACATTGCTGTATTTCTTCTCAATTTAGATTTTAATGTGAAGTTGACCTCCTCTGCTATGTCAGTGTTCTTGTTTATATATTTTTAAAGACTTAAAATACAATTTAACATTTTTATAGGGCCTTTCATATTAGAAGGATATCCCCAAGTCTATTTTATCATCCATCATTAATCCAATAATCTATTAATGTGATACTGCATCGCCTACCAATGTAAATGCTAATTTGAGGTTGAGCCACCTTGCATGTTCACTGTGTAAGGCATTCAATATTAGGTGCCATTTCATATATTGTAAAAACTGAACTTATTTCCAACAAACTCACTACCCTGACTCAATTAGTCCAGACTATTATCCAGTTAGTCTTACGTGAGCAATCTTATACATTTGTATCAAGAGAAAACACAATGTAAATTCAGTGTATTACTGATTTCTGAATTCATGTAGGCCATACACTATATACAGAGATATACCACTACCATCTCTCCAATCTCTCTTCCCCAAAGGTCTTTTAAAGGGTTACAGCTTCACCAAGAGTAAACAGATTCTCTACTGCAGAGAATATGGAACCCCAGTTACATTACATTTGATAATCCGCAATCGTAAAGGCAAGTCATCCATCACAAAACTCCCCCATTCAGCTGTACAAACATTGGAATTCAATTAGAAGTTTCATAAGATTCAACCTCTTTGGGAGCGGAAGCCTAAGTCTTCTGTCTATTATAACTCCATCGTTATGCTAACACACAAAGCAGCGCTGGGGAGTTTGCAATGTCAGAAGTGCTGTCCTTCAGGTAAGGTGTTAAATAGAAGTGTCAGCTGCCTGTTCAAGTGGAAGTTAAAGCTTCCCTTTTTGCACTGTATGAAAATTTAAATTCTTCAGCCAAGTAATCTCCTAAATAACCTGGTCATTCACTTCATGGCTGTTTGAGGGACATCGGCTGCCGCTCTCGCCTTCTAATATATAGCTACTCTTTTATTTTACAAAAAAAAGCTGGGTGGAGTGCTTTGTTGAGGCACTACATCAATGGTGAGTATAATAACCCTTACATTTAATCTAACGTTTTATGTTGAAACTGCTCAAAGCTTTTCACAGAATTGACTCTGGATCTCAGGCCTTGAGAAGTCCTCCCGGCTATACAAATGGAATTTGTTGCTGTTGTTGGAGGAGAGAGAGACAAATGGAAAAATGTGTGGTAAAACAAGACACTGAGGTCTATCAGAACAACAACTAAAATGCAAAATACAAGCCAGCATCAAGCTCCAACTGTATTCTTCTCAAAGCTTCAGAACTCACTGCTCATACACTAATTGCCTGTTCTGCTCTGTATCACACACACACTTGCAGATATACAGACATGTATGAGCAATAACCTGCACAAGTGAATGAAACATTGGAACCAATAGTGTAACAACAATTTACATTTATAGAGCGCCTTTCACGTGGGGAGGACGTCCCAAGGCGCTGAACAAGAGGCGTGTGACCCGAGCTGGGAGGGTGTTTGGGAAGGGGTGAAACACGAAGGGGAGGTAAAAGAGTTTGGGGTGGAACAAAAGGCACAATCGAAGAGGAAAGTCTTCAAATCGGCCTTGAAAGAGGAAAGGGAAGAGGTGAAACGGAGGGATTGAGGGATGGCATTCCATAAGGTGGGAGCGGAGAAACTGAAGGCCGGCCTCCGATGGTGGGGGGGGGGTTCGGGCGGGGGGCTTGGAGCAGGCCAAGTCCTGTTGAACGGAGGGTCCGGGTGGGCGTGTAGGGGGAGAGTAGATCGGTTAAGTAGGATGGGGCAAGGCCGTGTAAGGCCTTGTAGGTGAGGACGAGGATCTTGAACTCGATCCTCTGGAGGATGGGGAGCCAGTGGAGACGGGCGAGGGTGGGGGTTATGTGGTCGCGGAGGCGGGTGCGGGATAGTACACGGGCTGCAGAGTTTTGGATGGCCTGCAGCCTGTGAATGGAGGAGCTGGGGAGGCCGACTAGGAGAGAATTTCCGTAGTCCAGCCGTGAGGTGATGTACGCGTGCACGAGTGTTTCGGCAGCGCGGGGGGTAAGATAGTTGCGGAGCCTGGCAATATTGCGCAGGTGGAAATAAGCGGTGCCGGTCAAGGCGCGGATGTGGGGGAGGAAGGAAAGTTTTTGATCGAACATGATGCCGAGGTTCCTGATTGGCTTTGTGAGGTGGAGAGTGCAGCCTTGGATGTTGAGGCTGGCAGCGCCCGATGTGCGGAGCTGCTGGCTTGAGCCAATCAGGAGGGCCTCGGTCTTATTCACTAACTACCACAGGCTGAAAACAGATACCTAGCAATCAAATCCCCAACACCTTCGTACAATCCCTTCAGGGTTTACAGCAATCGTCAAACTGTTCAGCGTACAGGAGGCGTAAACTTATTACACCATGATTTACCCATTAATCATGCCACGATTCACGACTTGCAATGTTGGCAGCTTCTGTGAAGAGCGCATTTTGCAGGTTGATGCAAATGAGCATATTTGGAGAAGGAATCTCTCTGGTCTAACTGTAACAGTTAATACACAGAGCTACCTACAAGATGGGTAGATATATAATAATGATTATTAATATTATGCCGCCTGCAACAAGAGTTTAATGTAGAGCGATGTGACGTTCAGCGTGTAGCATGTTCTCACAGCCAACAGCAAATGATCTCTGCGTGGAATACGACAAAACGATTTTCCTCAGATTGTGTGGCTAATGGGCTTATTATACTGATGGTATACCTACATAGGGACGCTTGGACAGGTTCAATTCAATAATATGGTAATGTTGTACAGCTGCGATATCTGCCGCACACTATGTCTATTAGGATCGAGCATCTGAAATGTGCTCTTATGCCTTACTGCTCCACGGCATTCTTAAACCAACAGATACAAACCGTGACAATAACTATAACATCTTAATACGATTAGACAACTCAGGAAACTGTCCTCATTTGTACAAAATGTACCTTTGAATATCACGAGGTGATAGCTAAACACTCTGCAGAAGTTCTCAACAGATTCTAGACACCGGTGGGTTAATTTGAGAGTTGCAGCAATAAAATAATAATCCTTGTATTTGATACAGCTTCATAACATCTTAAAGTGCTTCAATTTACTGCAAAGTCTTGTGACTACATCAATTCCTTTATTCCCTTAAACAAAACTGGTTACTTCAATCCAAGCCTGTTTGTGGGGACGCTGCTGCGCGCAATTGGCTGCCGCGTTTCCTCCACAGATTATACAATCAATTCACTTTTACAGTATATTTCTGTGAAGGATTGGGCTGGGGAACACTTTTGGCCAGTTCTACTGTCCCCATCACTCTGCTGCTGGAGCTAAATTGGTTAACTCGACCCAAACTGAGCATCCCACAGCCAAAACCACTGGATGAAATCTGGAATCTTTCTGTTTTTTCTTCACTGCCTGGGGGATTCAAGTGGCCATGTGGAGTGCTTTTCTTTCTCTCTCTCTCTCTCCTGATTAACCTGCTTTATTCTGGCCAGCGGGGCAAACCTCATTTACATAACCCTCCTAATCCAAATTTACTCCCACCGCGCAAATCAATTGGTTAGCTGACTCATTGTGAAGATCTGGAATGTTCTACCCCAGAAAGCTGCAGTCGCAAAATCAATAGGGATGTTTAAAAAGAGAGATACATGAGTGATTTAGGTATTAAAACGTAAGGCAAAAGGTCAGGGAATTGGGATTTAACAGATCTGCTGCTATAATAAACTGGTGGAAGAGGCTCAATGGGTCTTCTGCTGTTCCAGTTTTCATATGTTTGTACGAGACATTTATTTTGATACAAAAGACATGATGTAAATCCAAGCTTTTATTATGGAGACATACAGAACAACTAATTAGATTATAGTCAGACTATTGGGGATGCCAATTAAAGCCCAGACACTGAACTATATAGTTCTGCAGATCACATCACAGGACCAATTGAGTTCTTTATGAAACAAAACTTGCTGAACATTTTATGCAGATAAATCAGGTGGCGAAAGAAAGATTTTCACATCCAACCACTGAGATTGCCTTGTCAAGTGCCACATGTTTCCACGTGATCAGGTATCTATTGAGGGAATCTTAGTGTTGCATGTCCAAGTTCCAAAAGGGGAAAATGTATTAACCACTGTCCCAAACAGACACACAAGACTGCACAGTCACACCCACCATGTGTCAGGAATTTGACGAAAATCCAGAAGTATAAAGATGGTAGAATGGGATTTGCGGACGCGTTTGCACTATAATTGGTTACAGACTTTGCCGTTCGGAGCGAGAGAGAGTCTCTCAGTAGGGATTCCCGGACTTGTCTTAGAATGACGTGGGCAGCAACTCACTGAAGCAAATCTAATTACAGCACATTTAGCAGAATATTTCATCTTCGCTGAAACAAATTCGAGCATTCGGATCCAGCCAAACATTTGCAACTGAAAAGTACATTCAGCGTTCAGAAACCCCGCTCTAAGTTTTCTAAACAAAAAATGCAGGTTATTATTGTATTATCTGTTTTCTTTTTGGGACAAACTCCCCCCCCACCCCACCAACATTAATAACCCAGGTTCTTGCCTTCAAAACGCCAAGCAGCTACTCTGTCTTTTGCTGAGTGCACGTCCCATTGCACCACTCAGAGAGCTCTCTCTCACAGTCTATCAAAGGAGATGTCAGGGAGCTGTCTAATATGCAGACTGCTGCAACTTGTAACACACTCTGCTTAATTGTTGGGGAAAAAAAAGGCCTCTTAAAATCCACAGCTCACAAACCCCCCTCAGGCTAATGTACCAGCGCTGCACTCCCCAACGCACGGACGCTTTACCAAAGCCTCAAACGTCCCTAATAATTTAATTCTACAATACTGTACTGGCAAGCATTCGGTTTTCTTGCCCAACTCTGCTGAATTTTAAAGTCTGGTACAGTACAGTATATTCCCTTCAGCATCAAGCAATATCCATCTTCTTACCCTATATCCCCAACTGCATCGATTCCATCGCAAAATAAGAGTTAAAGCCTTCAAATAATGGCAGCAATTTAATATCCTGGTATGAGGCACTCCGTGATGAGATACTGCTTGAAAACGTATATTTTGCTGGTCTCACACATCACAGTAATTTCACAAATGAGACACTTTTGGTTACTAACATTCTACTTATCCTTAGACTGCTTGAAAGTTTAACTGCCTACACAATCGGGGTGGCTTACTGCGATTCCTAACCGATAAATATTTCAGTAAACAACAGTCAACTAAAAAGAGCACGATCGCTTGCAGAAATAATTGACACTATTGAAAGAGGTTTTTTTGAAATAATCTCAGACCAGCAGAGTTTGGCAGAACATTAAGCCCAATATGAATTCACCGGTTCCCTCGCCACAGCAAAGTAAAAGCAACGCTCACAACAGCATGGATCTTTTGGAAAGCCTACACACATACAAGTAGCCAGTCATTCAGTGCAGTTTATAAGTAAACCTACCGACACTTGAAGATGCTGCTCTCTGGATTTCCGCACATTCTCGATAAAGCGTCGACCCATCTTTTTGGCGTACCATACAGATGCAAACATCCTTTTTTTCTATATTAGTCACCTCTAATCTCTTCGGCAACAGTTCTGTAATAGAGCTCACTTTATTTCGAAAGCCAAACGCTCTGGGAAGATATAGTAGATTGTGCTGTGTCACACAGTAGCTGGCTTACTTTGTGTTATTTTTTTTGGAAAGGAGGGAAGGGAAGCCCAAGTCCCAGCAATAAATCAACATCTATTTCATCAGACGTACACAGTGTACATAAGGCACTTTTGGCCCTCGCAGGCAATATTCAGAGCCCACTTTGCGTTCCCGTATTTTCTCTCCTGAGAGACTCACTGCATGTAACAAACCTCCTTGCAGATTCGGTTGATGTGATTACAGACAAACAGATTTAATTTAGAATTCTGCCAAATCAAATTTAAAGGCAGCAGGTAAACAGAAGAGGAGAGAGGGAGGGAGGGAGAGAGGGAGGGAGGGAGGGAGGGAGAGAGAGAAGAGAGTGGGTGGGGTGCAACAAGTCAGGAAAGCTCTGGCAGAGACCAAAACTAGGTTCCTGCAGCTATAAGTGATTCAGCAAATAACCCTTAAGGAGCAGTGACTAAATGATGCAGATGCTGCTTGGTAACAAGGCGTCTTCAGCGATGAAGCGCTTTCCATGCCAGGCAACTTTAAGGTGATTTAACAGCTTAGCAAAAAATACCGCAGTACAATATTGCAGGCTGATTCGAGATTTTTGATTACCTATTCCTCGATCAAGAACAATCTTTGCTTTCATAATCTCAAGTTAAATACTGCTGACACAATTTACTGTAAATCTCAGCATTCATTAGGAAAATTAGGAAATATTGATGAAGAGAATAGCTGCACAAAGTTGGATATATATACATACATATAAATGTATAGATATATATATATATAGATATATATACTATATATTGTTGCTGTATATATATATGTAGATATAGATGTAACAGTTTAGAGAATGGGGTTAAAAATTCACATTTTTGTTTCTGCACTTTCTTTGACTGTGTTTTTTTTAGAGGCGTTTTATGCAATTTTTTTAAAGATTTAGATTGAGGTCACAAATCGGCAAAGGTCACCTGTCTGAGTGCCCCCAGAATCCATTTACCCGCTAGCTATCAACAACATCTTAACACCACCATTTAAGTGAATAAAACACGCAAGATCAGCAACAGCTTTCACTCACCAGCAATCACCGGCTATACAGTATACCATAACCTCTCTCTCTTCGGTTTAAATAAAGCAGTATCTACACACGCACACAAAGCTAGGCAAGCAAGGGAGGTAATAATAAAAAATGGTGTGTTGGTTGTATCAGTGTATTTGACTGAGAAGCTCCTTATTCACATAAGCCTCATTATTCCAAGGGGAGCAAAAAAAGGTTATGCCAGATTGAGGAACATCAGATGGGTGTGTGCGAGGCAGGTTACCAGTGAAGGTACTTTATGTCAGGTTTGTTTTTTTTTCAATTAGGGGAGGAATAAGCAAATGCAGGTTATAATCAAAGCTGTGGGGTGTGTCGGGGAACCTTTGTATTTGAAATCTCTGCCCAGGATCTCACACTGAGATGAAACATCTTGTTTTAAAATGAATCAAGTGTTGCCAGCAAAGAGCAGACCCTCCTCCATATGGGCTAGAGGCTTAACTCCTTGGGTGCTGAATCCGTGCTGCAGATAAATAGCACTTTTGCAACGAGAGAAAAATAATTCGTAAATAACGTCGCGAGATTAAAGGAGAATTTATCTCTCTGGGTCAGGTATTCCGATGTTCTCTTTCCTATCGCTTTACAAGCGTGAGACCTGTGTTCGAATCCAGGCAGATCAGGGCGCAACCGTGGGCACGTTGCCTTACCACCCACACCCACACCCACACACACCTAATAAGAATCTGTCCAAAAATATAAACCACAATAATAAAAATTGTTCATTTCAATCCACGACTGTTTGTGACACACTGCTGTGTGCAATTGGCTGCCACATTTCGCCCATAAATATAGTCAATTCACTTTACAGTATATATATTCTGTGAAGTGCTTTGAGAGGTCGATAAGATGTGAAACGCGCTACGTCAAATGCAAAGATTATTATTACTATTATCTTTTGCAAATACCTCTCTTTAAAATTCTCATCTCAAAAGCCTGTGATTATACAGCCACCGTGAAGAGAGAGACTTGAGGTGATTGATGTGTGTTCTCTTGATTGAGCCCAGGGCTGTCAGGGAAAAGATTTCTACGCGTGTGAATTGAGGGATTCCCAAGCAGTGATGGGTGATGATCTTCCATTACCTCCAAGCAACCACACCCAGGAGAGAACGAGCAGTGTTGGCACTCCATCTCAACAGGAATCCTTCAAGCCATCCCTTTACTGCAGGACTAATGATAATAATAATAATAATCCTTGCAGTTGATTTAGAGCCTTATATTTTCACCCACAAACTACAGTCAATTCACTTTACGTTATATTCTGTGAAGCGCTTTTGGACGTCTCAAAGACACGATGAGGCGCTAGATCAAATGCAAGGAGTATTATCATTATTATTATTATTATTATTATTATTAAGTCAGTGAGATGTATTACCCCCAGAAAGCAATCAACTGACCACCGGATTCCTACTTACTGCTAAGTAAACACAGGCGTGTAGTCAGGAAACTTGCCTATGATTGCGCCCTGCCTGGGAAATGAACTAGGGTCTTGACACTTGTAAGGTGAGTGTCTTAATCATTATAATAATAATAATCCTGGCATTTGATACGTCTTTTCACATCTTATCGACATCTCAAAGCGCTTCACAAAATATACTGTAAAGTGAATTGACTGTGTATATATTTGTGGGCGAAACACGGCAGCCAATTGTGCACAGCAGCGTCCCCCACAAACAGCCGTGGATTGAAAATAACCAATTTTCGCCCTGACCTGCCTGGATTCGAACACAGGTCTCACGCTTGTAAGGCGAGTGCTCTAACCATTGAGCTACAGGAGCTCCACAAAGCTACTGAATGTTTTTCTTGCATACTTTAAGGCAGGGTGGTCTAACCTTTTAGCTGCTGAGGGACAGATGGCCCTATTTACGAAAGGTCCGGTGGGGGGTGGGGGTGACCACATAAGCAATCTTTTTACGCTTCCTTTTCAGAAACATAATATTTGCAGGTTATGGAGGGAGAGGGTTGAGCGAGATGAAATGGAGGAACTTGGTGGGAATAAATCAGCCCATGGCCACCAGATGGACCACCCCGCTTTAAGGTGATCTTAGCTTATATTTATTTAACGCTAATGTCATGAACAATCTCCTCCAACAAAGAACATGTTGGATGGCTGATTGCTGCCACCGTCAGTCAGTCCAATGGATAACCGGCAGAGGTCTTTCTCTGAATGACGTACTTGCTAAGGTACATTATTATTGGATTTGAGGAAAAATGTAACGGCTCTATTACGGAATTATTGGCATTGGTTTCTCCATTGCGGTGGGTGGGTGAGTTGAATCCAATCACCTTAGGGCAGTGGAGCTTTTGCTACGGGTGCCAGTGCTTTTACCAATTAACTTTTCTATCATCATAACAATAATAATCCTTGCATTTGATATAGCGCCTTTTCACATCTTATCGACGTCTCAAAAACACTTCACAGAATATACTGTGAAGTGAATTAACTGTATATTTGTGGGCGAAATACAGCAGCGTCCCCACAAACAGTCGTGGATTGAAATGACCAATTTTTATTATTGTATTTTTGGGGGGGTGGATTATTATTAGGCGTGTGTGTGTGGAGTAAAATGTGTGGTGATGAATCATACAGGGCAGAATATCCGTGTGTTTTTTCCCCCCACTGAGTGTTGCCAGTGAGATAGGGAACCACCGCGTGAAACAGAGTTGATCTGCAAGCATTGTTTGTTTCGCCCACAAACAAGATTAAGTTACAATGAGCGCTCCCACAGCACGACTAGTCCTTCTCTACAAATCTCATGTTCAAATCATTCCAAACAGAGGCAAATCATTTCTGATTTCTAGCATTATTCTGCAGGAATATTTTTTTAAATATTGTGTGCGTAAATATCAATGACTAGACCAGCAGTGCCATCTAATGGTAAGTTAAGATACTCCTGTTTACATCATAGGATTAAAATGAATGAGAATAAAATAATTCACAATTTCACATATTTATTCACCTGATATTAATAACTGATGACTACATTTAATGGAAACTCAAATATTGCATAAAACTTTGGAAAGTGATTATATATATATACACAGCCTTTTTATTTGTTTATATGGATTTATACAGAAGATATGGAATGCTTTATATTGAATGTAGACATTGTACTTGCAAAGAAGCAACACAATGAAAGATTTGTTGGGGTGGGAGGAAAAAGTAACATTAGTTCTCAGGTCGAAGAAATCAGACTGACTTGTTTGCGTTATTACGGCATTATTCTTGCCTCCGGGAGTGAAGGTTGTGAGTTTCAGTGCCATGTTGGTGACTTGGAACTCATTATCTAGGCAGACACTCCAATCCAGAGCACTGGTAGAGGAACACTAAGTTGTTAGAAGCCTCAACTTTCAGGTGAGATATTAAACTATTAATTATTATTATCATTATAATAAACTGTGCCACTTCTGATTGTTCAAGTGAAAGTTAAAGAACTCACAACACTTTCTGAACTGGCAACCATTGCCCCAGGAAAATAAAAATTAGGAGACAATAATTTGTGGATGAATTCAGCGGCTGATTTGTGACTATATTGCTGGAGCAACCCTATAAGCCTCGGGGGAAACACAGGACTCGCTCTCTGTTGCTACTGTAACTGCACTCATCGCCAGCCAAACCCCTGATAAAATGATCGATGCTGTATTTCCTTAGCTGTGCCCACCTCTGCCACCTTGTTGAAGACAATTAAACGAAAATTTGCTGATGCATTACTTTCCTTTGGCAAAGTGATTACACACACACACACACAAGGGATGTAATTGGCAAAGCAACTGTGAATATTAGTCACAGTGGAAGGACACACCTTTTCACACCTTTACCATATCTGTGATTGCATTTCTTGGGATACGAGCATGTTCTGGTTAGTCACAGTGCATAGCTCTCTGTGCTCTCATGCAATAAATCAGAAGGATTCCCAGACTGTGAGAATTCTTGTCATATTCAACGTTGAGCAGATATTCTCAGTATAAGCGCACCACTGCCCTCTGTTGTCGGAGGAAGAATGAAACAAGGCAAGTACTGTGTAAACCAATGGTTCCCAACCCTTTTTTTTGCTGCGGCTCAAATTAGCCACCAACAGCTCCTCCCGACCCTTAGGGGGCGACATCGCGACTGAAGCGAAGCTCAGCCAAAACCATATCTCCGTCTCTTTTGTGGACTCGCTAGTTACGGTCTTTCATACAAATTGTTTGGTGGTGTCGCCTCCTCAGGCACTTTTCAGCATTAAAAAAGCATTTTCAGCATTAAACAAAGCAAACATTTTTTTATTCTGATGACCTTTCGCGACCCTACTGAGGACCCCCGCGACCCTGAGTTGGGTCGGGACCTGAGGTTGGGAACAGCTGGTGTAAACCATTTGTTCCCAAGCTTTCTAACCAAAATGAAAGATTTTAAAAAAATTAAAAAAAAACTTTAAAGAATTCATGTACAGTAATGTTTGTAGCAACCCCCCTCAAATTTGTGGGACGCTGCTGTGCGCAATTGGCTGCCGTGTTTCGCCCGCCCACAAATATACAGTCAGTTCACTTTACAGTATATTCTGTGAAGCGCTTTGAGACGTCTAGAAGACGTGAAAAGCGCTATATCAAATACAAGGATTATTATTATTATTAAATGCAATAATTTCAAGCAGCACATCAGCAGGTGATCTTACAGCCTTATCCTGCCCCATTCTCCAGAGCTCCATCACGGATTCCCTCTGATTCATTCACTCCCTACCTCATCTTGTTCAAGGTCTCAAGTACCTGATTCTTCAACCAGCCGTGCTTTCAGTCAATTCACTTTATAGTATATTCTGCGAAGCGCTTTGAGACACTGTCTAGAAAACCTCCACACAACGGAAAGTACATACTTGGCCACGATTGAATTACGTTGAGTCACCAATTCTCCACATCAGTGAGTGTGACCCTGGTTACCCATTGCACTGTATGTAACAGCAGCACAATTAAACAGCACATTGCAAGCCAGCTGCTTCTATCACGTCAGGAACACAGCAGCTATCAAGCCCTCACTCAGTCGTGTTTGCACATTATATTTAGTAAAGTTGCCTATTTAGGAATATCCTCGTTTTTCTCTCAGTTGTTTTGTTTGTCTGCGTGTCTCTGGTGACCCAACCCTAGGCTCCCTCTGTTGAGCATTATTCCTGCTAGACAGTCTGGTTGGTGGCGTAGCTTCATTCAAGCTGCTGGAAAATATCAGCAGCTCAGGGAAGACCTGAATTAAAAACTGACAGGGCTGCATTAAATAGGAGTGTTAATAAAAACTCATAGGGAAACATTCTAGATGTCAGCCTGGATCGGTCGGTAAACCACACTCTGAAACGCCATCCGGCCTGGAGGGCGCTATATAAATCCAAGTTGTTGTTGTAACACACACCCTCCTGATGTGAAAGCTGCTGTAATAAATGCTACGATTACAATTCAGATTTTTTTTTAAAAAAGTAACATTGTAAAAGGAATACACTTTGCAGAGAAAGTATTTCTTCCAAGGCCCTTCTTCAACTATAATACCTTCCCAATCTCCTTCAGACTTGCACCTATGATTTGATTCCTGTGTTCACTCGGGTATGTTAAAATTGGCCATTGTATCACTAGACTCTAGACAAGGTAGGATCCTCAGAAACAGGATTAAGATTTCTGATCACTAACCAGTTTCTCTTCTTTCGGGCTCACCCCGATATTGCGCAATTGAGGATATAAGGATTAACCTTAATGTCCCCATCTCTGGACAATATTCCTGCCTATTGACTGCTTACACCTCTTCATGAACATAACAATTGTTTTTTTAAAAAAAACAGTATCGCACACAAGTCAGCCAAGAGTAGCGGAGATGAAGGGAAGAAAATCAGTGGGAACAAGATATTTATCAAGAATAAAAATGGAACTCTAGGGTGAAATACATTCTCTGTGATCTGTTTGTTACTCAGCACAGTTCACAACATTTTTTCATCAGATCCCAAATCAGATCAGTTACCAACTCTGATAGGTTCTTCCGAGAGGACCCAGTGTAATGCGTACGGTTTAGCGTAATTGCAGTTACAGTTAGCGTAACTGTACTGCATTTGATTCTTACAAGTGTATTTGCGACACGGGCATTGAAATTGGCAAGCGGCCAAAAGTTAACTGTCAACTATGCTGGAATCCATTGAGTTACTTGCTTAAAATCCCCCCCACCCCCACCCCTTGCCTCAAGTCTCCACAATCTGCATGTAGTGCGCATAATGAATATGGGAATTACTGTGCGCTGTCAGCTTCCTGTACTCCCTCGTCTGATGTAGCACAGATGGTGGGACCACGTGACTGGACCCAGCTTCCACACCGCCTGCCTATCAGTATCCTGCACTAACATTGGGAGCACATGGCTTAACAGGGCACAGACAGGCTATAGTTACACCTGAGCCGACACAGACACAAGGAATAAAAAATAGAGATAAACCTGCAAAGGTGAACATTTATATACGGTATACAGTCAATGCAATTTACTCTATATTCCGTGAAGCGCTTTGAGAGGTCTAGAAGACGTGAATAGCACTATATCAAATGCAAGGATTATTATTATTGTTATTTGCCCCCAAAATACTTCCATTGTATCGTGCACTTCAGTAACTGCTCTAACCTCTCCCCCAACCGTTAAATGACTGAAAATGAGTGTTAAGGATTTATAGTACATTGCATATATTGTACAGAAATTATTTTTTAACATTAGGGAATGGAGCAAGTCAATTAATTTTGGTGCAAAGCTCCTAAAATTATAACTAAAATGTCTGGACTCGGGATGGGAGAAAGAGAATGATTAAAATTTAAAACAATCTTAACAATCGCGGTGCGAAAAATTGGAAACACTTTCACTGACAAATCAAAAAGCCAATTTATATCATGTTCATTGCTTCAGCCAATATTTAATGAATGACTTACAAATGTGAGCCACAGTGTAAACAGACAAGAGATGGGGGATCGCTTTTATTGATTTAAACTCAGGAAACATTTCACGAATCAATGATTCTACAATGGTTAATGATCTGCTTTAACCAGAAGCAAGCGGCGGGAGGGGGGGGAGTGGGGGGAGTGGGGTGGGGGGGGGCTAGTTGGGATGGCTTTTTCCTCATTGCTGCCCTAGGTCCTTGGAAATTAATGTGGTTGATGTGCAGGAGGCCTTTATATAACTGGTGGACAGAATAACCCAAGGAAATGGAGTTAAATAGAGTATGAGTAACCATATCCGCGTGTTCTGCATCACCTCAAGCTCCTTCGCTTTTCAACAAAGCGATGAATAAAAACCACACACACAAAAAAAAGCCGGTGATCGGATTACGTAACACATTTGAGGTAAGTCCAAGTCCATTTGTAGAGCTGGCAATCAATAAGATCCTTGGCGCGCCCTGCACTCTCCCCGCTAATACCGTGCTTCTACGCGAGTCAGAAGAGGACCCTCTCTCTCTCTCTCTCCGCCCCTCACCATTCATGGAGATAGCGCAAAGCATTCCATAGCCCCCCACAGGTAAAGTAGGCTTTTAAAAGCACAATAACATCAGCACAGACCCCGTAACCACCTGTCTATCTTTGGAAAGACAAAAGGAATGCAGAATTTTGTACCAAATCAACCAAATTAGCATGTAGCAGCAAGCCCCCAACCAAATTATAATAAATGGGGGAACAATCCCAATATTGCTAGTTATCTCCACATCACTGAAGTCCCTCATCCCCTTCATCTGGTAAATCACCTTTGCACCTTCTCCAAGGCCTTGACATCCTTCCTAATGTGTGGTGCACCTCCCAACCCCTATCGTTGCTGTCTCGCTGATTTCCTCGCCTATCGCAAGTTGCTGCTAAGTTTTACTGGAACCTGAACGACTGGGGAAAAAAAGTAAACGGTGGGGCAGCCATTTGCACCCACAGCCATTTATTGCTGGTGTCAAGTATAGTTTTTAGAAGAGACTGCTTCCAAGCTCACAGGGGAGCATAACCATATCGAGTAAGAACATTATTAACATGGTACAAGACATTCAAGAAGCCACAAACAAAACACAAGCATTGTCCTGGGATCTGGAGCTAAGAGATTGCGCATGAATTATTTAATCATAGTACAGTATTTGTGAACGGGGGCAGAAGCGATTCCTTGTCGCTTGAGTAGCAGAGATCACATTACCCGCGGATTTGGAGCTTTGACAAATGTTCTGCCGACACATTTCCTATTGAAATTACTGAGCAGGTTTTTTTTTCCAATGGTCAAAGTTTTGTTGTGTGTATTATGTTGGGATTGTTCTCTCCTTAAGAGCAGCGAAGTTGAAATACTCAACTCAAAAGTATTAATAAATTTAACCCTTGTTTGGCCACAAAACATAGTTCAGTCCTTCTCCGCCCAGCACGAGAATACCGATGTGGGAGCTTCCTCCCACGTAGTGCTGTTTGGCATTGGGACGGGAAGGGGAGCTGATAGGACACACTACAGCCGCTTGTGAATCGAAGGGTGTCAAATCTACAATTCTAACACAAAGCCTGTCACTTCACTACCACTATCTCTATTGTAAAGGAATTTCAAATGACATGACACATATACAGTACATCAAACATGCAACATTATGTTAACACAATGTTAGAGACCAGTTAGTCAAGTGTTAAAAAAAACACAACAAGCAAATTACTACCGCCTACATTTTGAAATTCAGACTCTCCTACCTTCATTGGAGATATATGTGCCTGAGACACAAACCCGTGGACATTCTCAATCTGGGAGAGGTTCTTCTCAGAGACGTGGACCAGCTCTGGGGCTGTCACCTCATCACTGAGTTGAGGAGACCCGGGCTCTTGTGGTGGTGTGTCTTCATCTTGGTAACGATACTTCTGTAAATACACAAATTTACAACAATCAAGACAAAGCACAGGTCGAGGGTGACATTCCTAGTTGAAGGACCACATGCTGGGCAGCTGCGGGGAAATAAAGAAGGTTCTTAAACCTAGCAAGGCCTTCTTGTCTCTTTCAGGCCCATCGACCTACCTGACATCTTATCAAGTTTCTCTCTGACAGCAAATCTAGCCGCCCCTTAAACCTATTTTGTAAGGTCAGAACCAGGCAATATAAATTGCGAGTTGCTCCTTTTCTGTGGAGAATTAATTAAGCCCATTAATTGGCTTAATAATTTCTGTACAACATATCCAATGTACTATAAATCCTTAACACTCATTTTCAGTCATTTAACGGCTGGGGGAGAGGTTAGAGCAGTTACTGAAGTGCACGATACAATGGAAGTATTTTGGGGCAAATAACAATAATAATAATCCGACGAAAGCAACTTGGCTGACAATTCAGAACTTTATCCAATCTTCAATTTTAAAAATACATAGTTGAGAGGCAAAGCCAGAAAAGAAAATCCAGCATTTACAATAATAATAATCCTTCCTTTTGTTACAGTTCCTTTTACATCTTCTAGATGTCTCAAAGCGCTTCTCAGAATTCACTGTAAAGTGAACTGACTGTATATTTGTGGGCGAAACAAGTACAAAACCTTAACCCATACTATCAAGAATCCAACCAAAGCATCAATACCAAAGACTCTCTCTGAAACAGAACCTTTGGGAGTATCTCCATCCCTTCTCGCTTGGTTACCTCTCCTTCCCCCTTCCATACCACAGCCACCACACCTCCCATGATTAAGAGTTACAGCACATGAGCATACAGAGATTCTGAGTAGAAAGAGACAAACAAACCCAAAATGAATTTTAGAAGCAAACTCCAGAGCACTTAGCTGCATAGGCACCAGAGACACAGAGGATACACATTTAGAGGCTGAATACTTGCCAGGGGCAAGCTCTAAAATACAGACAAAAGGCCTCAGATAAAATCGCCTGTGCTGTAGGCTCTCAGTGCTGCCTCACTTCTGCGTTCCTTGGGCTTCGTTGCTGACAATATCTGACCATACCATTTACACACAGCTGAGTACATTAGCATCTCCATGAGTTTATTTGCACACAGGTACGAGAACGATTTCCAGGAACGAAAAGGCAGATTTTAATAAGTGCTCACTGAGTGTGACCAAAATCAAAATTAGACAACAGCTCTTCAGATGAAATCAACATCCTCCATGTGCATCTTTTGAATAAGCTTGCCTTTTTGACTTGGGAAAATGTATTTATAGTTTCCTACTTAGTTCTGAACAACAGCCAAATCGCAAGTGCAAGTTGAGGTCTTGATATGGGTTTGATGAGAGAGGGCAATGAAAAAGCAGGTTGTGTGGGCAGGTCTACAGAACCCATCTTAGCAACCCTAATACAGGTAGACCTTATTTATTGTGGCTTTGGTCAATGTTGTTTGTTATTACCTCACTGATACACAGGGGAATGTATATTCATTTAACGTCGTGACGTTCGCTATTACGCCATTCACGCTGGTGGAAACAAACTACTTTGGGTAGCATAGACCCGGAATGTCTGGTATTCTTGTGTGGGTTCGCTTAACGTCGTTTCGCTTAAAAGTCGCACTGTTCGCAAACGCAACTGCGACGATAAGCGAGGACTAAGTGTATTCACTTCCAGCTGTGGATATTTTTCTGGCAATCTCTATATTGATTCATTAACCTGCAGATGAAAGCGAGCAATAAAAACACACAAAAGCGTTGCTCTCGTGCTCTGTCAGGGCTGTTATTAAACTGGGAACAACCTGAGGAGATTCTACCTGCGGTGAGACAGTTCTGGTTCCACAACACCCATTAGTCTCTGAGCAATTAATACCCATTATTAAGAGTTTCAAGATGCCGTCCGGTGTGCAGGGCGCTACATAAACGCAATCTGTTGTCACGACCTGGCTAATTTGGAGTGAGATATTACGCAATCAATTTCTCATTCAATACGTGCACCTGAATAAGGGTGTAGTACATCTGATTAGGCCAATGCATAAAGCTGCTCCTTATTGACTGCTCGATTTAATTGAGAAGATAACTTGCAAAGTACTGCAAAAGTACTGTAACGTTCCCCAATACAAAAGCTGTAACGTTCCCCAATACAGTATGTACAAACTTGGCCAAGTGTAAGTATGTAAGTATGTGTGTGTGTGTATATGTGTGTGTGTGGTGGGGGGGAGGGAATGGGGCAGGGTGGTGTGTTAAGAGGTAAAGTCAACAGATTTAGATTTATCATAATAATAATAATTGCATTTGATATCACGCCTTATCACGTCTTTGAGACGTCTCAAAACGCTTCACAAAATACACTGCAAAGTGAATGACTGTATATTTTGTGGGTGAAATGCGGCAGCCAATTGCGCACAGCAATTGTCCCACAAACAAGCAGAAGACAAATGCAAAGGAATAGAAAAATCAAACTAAAATTAAACTTAAGCAATTCAACAAAAACACATTAAACTAAAAATACTAAATGGCAGTGAAGCTGCTGCCTGCAGCATTCGTACCTAGCAATTATTTCCTAAAATGAAACAGTCCCAAGTTCTGTGTATTAAACGGTATAAATTCAACTCATCCGATAACCAGCAATTTTAAATCATAGCAAGTCTCATTTGCCACCACAGCTGGCATCCCCATGGCAACAAACATTTGCTGGAGAGAAGCAATGTGAATAAATAACGCGTTCT
Source organism: Hydrolagus colliei (assembly GCA_035084275.1). Taxonomy (NCBI): domain Eukaryota; kingdom Metazoa; phylum Chordata; class Chondrichthyes; order Chimaeriformes; family Chimaeridae; genus Hydrolagus; species Hydrolagus colliei. Next base: position 20,152,133 of record CM068751.1, on the reverse strand, counting down.
TTTTTCAGCACAAGGTAATCAGAGCTAAACAAGGGTTTGCTTCCAAAGGGAGGTTTGTCCCCATTTGCGAGGTGCAGAGATTTTTGCACTGTAGCGTATGCCTGGCTAATAGATCAGTAATTACTGCAGTGGGAACTGATTGCTTCTTCTGCTTTGATTCTGCAGTGTTAAGAAGCATGTGTAGAATCTCACTGCTGCTGCTGCTGGGACAGACAGAATCAACTCAGCATCCTCAAGAACATAAACTCCGCGATGTGAGTTAACACTGGCAAAATTCATTCAGATTACAAAAACCTATAGTAAAATTGGTCATTTCAATCCATGACTGTTTGTGGGGGACGCTGCTGTGCGCAATCGGCTGCCACGTTTCGCCCACAAATAGATACAGTCAATTCATTTTACAGTATATTCTGTGAAGCGCTTTGAGACACAGTCTGGAAGACTTGAATCAAATGCAAGAATTATTATTATTATTATTACTTATACCTTCAGATTTGCAAAGGCCGACAGGTTAAAAAACAAAGAATACATCAAAACCCTTGATGAAAAAACTTTGATTATTAGGTATGTTTCCGACTGACTGACCATGTAGAATTCTTAATAATTGAAAGAGGGCATCGGTTACATCAAACAATCTCATGAGTGAATCTCACTGCCTTGTCATTAATGCCAGGATCACCGTTTATTATAGAGTCATTGCTTGTAAGAGGCTGTGTGTTGGCAGTGTGTCACTGTGAAGGGTGGAAGAAACTTTCAAGATAAATCATATTCTTCAATTAGCTTTTCATTTAAAGTCTGAAAGCCCACAGTGCAGGATGTCAACAAGGTTAAATAGAGGGGATGAGAACAGAAATTCTAAGCCGCGGTTACACGATGCTAACTTGAGTTTGAAGTATAATCTCTGTGCTGCTCCTTTGTAATTAAACTGCTAATGCAGTTTAAACACAGGGAAGAAAACTTTTAAAATATATATATATATATATATATACATCTATACAGTGGCTTATGAAGTCAGTGTCTTAAAAGTGACTGTATTTGTATGTTGATGCAACTAGGACAGGTGGCTGACAAAAGATGTTGCTTATAGCTGTTGTGAACGCAAATGACTGGAGTGTCAGAGAGCAGGGATCAGTAAGAGAACAGATTGCAGGGCTGATAGAAAGGGATTAACTTCAGTGGCGCCCTGCGGTAGGAGACTTGGGCCTTCACCAACACCATAAAAAGTTAATTGAATATTGCACAACTTGCCTTGCCGTATGAGGGGTTGCTCTGGCTTTATGTGGCGAACTGATGTTCTCTGAATTCTACCAATAGTTTTCTTTTAACAAAAACAAGAGTGGTTGCTGTTCTGGTCACGTGCCCCAACACACCATTAGGCCTGAAACTATAAATCTGTGCTGTGTGATTTGGTGCCACAATACCAATATGAGAGAACATGTTCTCTTCTACCCCACCACCAGTGGCTTTCCAATTCCAGCTGCCTCTCCCTTCCCAGTTTCTGGTCTTTGAAGATACTGGACCAGATATACTGTAGCTCCTGTAGCTCAGTGGTTAGAGCACTTGTCTTGCAAGCTGGGGAAACCAAGCTGGGGAGACCTGTGTTCGAATCCAGGCAGGTCAGGGCGAAACCTTGGGCAAGTTTCCTTACTCCACACACATGCCTAATAATAATCCCTCCAAAAAAACACAATAATAAAATTGGTTATTTCAATCCACGACTGTGTGTGGGACACTGCTGTGCGCAATTGGCTGCCGCAATTCGCCCACAAATATATACAGTCAATTCACTTTACAGTATATTCTGTGAAGCGCTTTGAGACGTCAATAAGATATAAGCGCTATATCAAATGCAAGGATTATTATTATTATTTTATTGTTGGGGAAAGAAGGTGCGAGAAGAAGAACAACTTTAAAGGGGCCGCGTGAATGGAAATCAAGCTACAAAAACACGCAGCGTACACCACCAAAGGTACTTGCAGATGGACGAAGGTTTTGTAGAGTGTAAAGCAATATGTGAAAATAGTTAGGCAGTGATTTAGAATCACTGGAAAAATATGTACCGAGGAGAGTGCCTGAAACAGCTAGCTGCAGCACGAAACAAAGCAATCATTTCTAGTGCATTGGCTACCGCAGCCCGGAGGCTTTACACCATGTGAGTCACTGGCCTAGAAGGAAAATGTGATTACCGAGCATCATCCCGTCTCATTTAATCTGAGCAGCCACCACACATTCCCAAGTACACTTGGTATTTGACTTTAGTGTACCCATCTTGTAGAGCTCCTGTAGCTCAGTGGTTTAGAGCCACTCGCCTTACAAGTGTGCATGAGACCTGTGTTTGAATCCAGGCAGGTCAGGGCGAAACCTTGGGCAAGTTTCTTTACTCCACACACACACACACCTAATAATAATCCCTCCAAAAATAAAAATTTGATCCATGGCTGTTTGTGGGGGACATTGCTGTGCATAATTGGCTGCCGCGTTCCGCCCACAAATATGCAGTCAACTCACTTTACAGTATATTCTGAGAAGCGCTTTGAGACGTCTGGAAGATGTGAATCAAATGCAAGCGCTATATCAAATGCAAGGATTATTATCTGTTTGTTCCTGAAGATGTATGCTCACTTCTGTCTTTAGACACTGCTCTCTTTCTTGGTTTTACGTTGGTCCCCATTATATATTAGTCACTGACCGACTCTCAGAACTTCCGCAAACAGGCTGATCGTTTCATTTGCTGATTGTTCACATTTCCCGCTAACTCGTGAAGCCGATGAACAAGTTGTTAGTGGCTCCAGCCATTAATTGACTGAGCTGCAAATTTAAGATTGCTGGTCTTACATTCAGGCTTACCTCTGACCCTGCAACAGAGACCAACCTAATTTACGTCACCAGGTGGCAAAATATTAATGGGAATAAAGACTTGCTGGAATAATAGTCTGTGCATAAATCAGTTCAGCTGACTGTCACTAATCTTTCCCTTCCTCATAACATTCCTTAAGAGAACGCTACTAGAATTCTCAAACGCTTCACTAAATTAGTTTCTTTGAAGTGTAGTCATGTATGTAGATGAATTCGAAAGCTATTCTGTGACTGTAATGTTCCCCAAACAAGATAAATATCCTTTAATGAGTGAATGTAGATGAGGCAGCACTCTTAATTTCTTTAACATGCGTTATGACCACCCAAAACATAAAGCTGGCCCCGCAAATTAACATCTCAACTGAAGGAAATATAATCTATTCTGAGCCTTAAAGAAGCACTACTTGAGCTAGCTATCGGAAGACTCCCAAGGACAGACCAAATCAATCAAATCAGTGTCTCCTCAGTTGTGGACAAAGCAGCCTAGGGGGCTTGACAAGCAGTGAAGTCAATAATAATAATAATCCTTGCATTTGATATAGCGCTTTTCACATCTTCTAAACGTCTCAAAGTGCTTCACAGAATAAACTGCTAAGTGAATTGACTGTAAACTTGTGGGCGAAACGCAGCTGCCAATTGCACACAGCAGTGTCCCACAAACAGTCGTGGGTTGAAATGACCAATTTTATTATTGTTTCTTTTTGAGGGATTATTATTACGTGTGTGGAGTAAGGAAACTTGCCCAAGTTTTCGCCCTGACCAGCCTGGATCCGAACATGGATCTCACGCTTGTAAGGCAAGTTCTCTAACCACTGAGCTACAGGAACCCCACAAATCAACCACAAGATGGACAGCCAACGGAGGAGACAGCAGAGACTATGGACAGGAGGCAAGGTCTCCAGCTAATAACATGTGTGTTTCTATCCCAAATGTTTGTAAAGCGCTATTAAAATGTGTTTATTTACCCCCCCCCCAATTCCCATTCCCGTAACTCAGCACACCCAGCTTGGCGGTCACTCCTCTCTAACCTATTTGATTATTAACCTTGCTTGAAGAAAATTCGTAGTTTTAAAAATACATAAATATTTTGCTGAATGACATCTAGGGTTTAAATCAAAACGGGAACCAAGCAGTCACATTGGTGACACATTCACGGCTACAGAAATTTATGTGGCGAAGCACCAAAGTCATTATTGTACTACAGTACTACACACCACTGCCTATGTGGCCAGCCAGCAGGGTAAGTCACATATAGATTCCAACTCCAGTCACTGAATGTATACACATTCCTTATCAGGATAATCTTTTAAAAAAAAACCCACAAAGTCAATCAGTCAAAAAGGATTCCTTCAAGGGTCCTCTGATTTTTTATTATTCATTCAGTGTTGAGCCTTCTGTCAAACCAAATAAACATCAAGATCTCCCAATGGGCTGGGGGCACACTCCTGTGTGACACTGGAACAGAATATCTCTGTAGAAAATGAGAACTACTCTGCTTTCCAAACTTGTTTTTTCGGGGGTCGGGGGGGGGGGGGGCGTGAAGGAGAGAAAATCAATACAAAGCACTCGCATGTACCTTTATAGCAAAACAGGTAAAACATAGTCTGCTAAAACACATCCCAGCCCAGCCTGAACAAAGAGTGTAACTCATACTCATAAATGTACCTGGAGGCGAGTATTGTGCTGGATGCCATTGACTGGAGGTGCGGTGAAGAATTTCTAGACACGGGATAAGAAAATTCACTGAGGTGCTGGGTTGCCAGAGGTGCTATCGTTCAGTTGAGACATTAAAACCGAGGCCCAGTATCTTTAGGATCCGGGGGCACTATTTGAAAGGAGAAGGCAGCCATACAGCATTTCACAGGACCTACAGAGCTTCGATCATTCACTGCTCCCGACGTGAAAGGCGCTATATAAATGTAATTTGGTTGTTGTTGTTGTTGTTGCACTGCCAAGAGGAATTGTAGCAACAGAGATGACACTGGGCAAAATGAACGCGATAAGATTTTGCAGTCACGGCTTTTTGATATCAGTTAGCGTGCATGGACCCTGGTTCGCATCAGAAAAAAAGGGGGGGTTCCGTTTAACAACGTACTAGAGCAAGTCTGATATCGTTCGGTCTGTTAGTAAAGGTTTGAATACTGTACCAATTATTGAAATCTACTCCGTGCTGTGACACACACGCCCAAATAAGCCGGACAACAGACTCTTTTTCTTCTGCAATTTGTTTTTGCAGCAGCAACCTTGCTTTTGCAGTAGTCTTTGTGCTCAAAATAAGCCCACACTAATACCCGGAGCAAGTCTAGTGCATTTTGATTATTTTATAATTCATTGGGGTCAAGTCCCCGAGGAGTCAATTCCTCCCAACAATAGCAATCGTGTCTCAAACACAGATCCCTGGAAATCCGAGGCACAACACAAGACTAGACTGATGCTAAGGTTAATCTTTCTATTCAACTGTGATTTCATCTGAAAAGAGTTTGGATCCTGATTAAAAACGTTGACTGTGGAAGTATCATTCGAAAGAGCTAATCACAAGTGCAGAGCTCCCCCCCACCCACTCCCACCCCTACTCCCACCCCACCCACAGGACTGTTTCAATTGAATTGCACAAATACTCCCTTGGAATCTGTAACTCACAACCTTAAGTTTTTAAGGACTTTTCATTTTAAGTCAAATCTCAGTTGGTTGGTAACGAGATTGTTTGGAGCAAAGGAAGGATTGAGTGTTACTGTACAACCATTCAATATGTGCTCCCCTTTGCACTCGCACTGCGCAATGTCCCTGCCACAAGTGACAATCTTCCCCCACAGACTTCCTATACACAGGAGATGGGGGGGGGGGGGGGGGTGACATTGTAGACAACTCACTTCAGGCCAAAAGCTGGCCTGGTAGGGCCTGAGGAAATCTAATCGGTCATCGGATACATGATGTGAAGGCGGACGAGACGCACATAGTACACAGTCCACCTACTACAGGACTTCCTCACCCTACATAGAATGCCAACAGTCATCGCATTTTATTCAGAATCCAGGAAGCAAGGGTTCACGGGCAGTTGTTTAATAAGACTATCAAAAATCATCAGTGAATAGAAACCACAGTACCAGACGTATTAGGCCCACATTGAACCCCATAACCTGACTGTGAAGTGAGAATGCTGCCAACTGAGCCAGTGCTGTATAGTACTTTGGGCAATGAAGGAAAACGGTTCTGGCTGCACAGGAACAAATAGTTAAGGTGGGTTGCAAACCCCCAAGGCTCTCTCCAGGGGGCAGTCATGACAGAAAATAACTCCTTAGGAAATAGCTGAAAAACACTTCAAACCTTTTCCGACTCGATCTTAAACTGCATCAACAAGATCTCATCCAACATGCCATAAAGGAAAACGCAACTTCCTCCAAATTCGTCTGGGTCATTAAGATTGTTTATTTACTCTGAGAAAAAAACACTGCAGTGCTGGTGGGAGAGTGACAGATTCAGCATAATATCATTTCTCTCTCTCTCTCCCCCTGTTGCCTTTTCTCATAAGTATTCTATCGAATGAATTTGAATTCTGATGTAAATTTTTTTTTATTGCTGAATCCAGAAATTTTAAATTAAAATCAGCGCGTTTTATCGATTTACTTTCTGCACATAAATGGGATGCCAGTACTGGACACACACACACACACACACATTTCAAGCGCCAGAAAAATACCTCAGAAACGGTCACCAGGGTGGTGAGAAGGTTGAAATGTCAAGTTATTTTAAAAAAACTTAATGCACATTCAGAGATAACCAGCTAAAATAGCACACTTAACATAACCAGACAGGCATGGAAATATTCTAACCAAACATTTTGCCTGTTAAAAAAAACACAGCAACATAATTTAGGTGCGAATAAATACAATCTAGCTATGCAAATGTAAACTCAGAAGTACTAACGGGAATTCATATTCTTTTTGGTCAGCATGGCATGTAAAATACTTCAAAACCCTTAACCGTGCTTCAGCGCCTTGGGGTGTCCTCCTGACGTGATAGGTGCTATGCAAATGTAATTTTGTTGTTGTTATGAGTGTTCCAAATAAAGTAGTGAGTGTTTGTTCTACACACTCAAAGGTTCCGCTTGTCTGGTAGTGAGTGTGTCTGGTAGCCAGTTTATCTAATCATAAGAGAATACAGACACACACACGCGCTGGCAAGAGCTACTGGACAACTCAAGTGACTGTGCTTTGCGTGGGGGTGGGTACTGTTTTATCAATTAAAACTTTGGTTTGCTGGGTTAACAGGAGATGAGTGGGAAGAATCCCAGTCTCCCCTCAATCCCAGTCTCCTGGCCTTCTCCTCCGTGTCCTGTCAACAAGCCAGACTGGCTGGTCCATCAATGTGCAGGAACCCCAGCCTCCAGCATGTCAGCCGCACAGATTTATCTCTGTCAAGGTGCAGAGCAGTTAAGGGAGAAGGCAGACTGAAGTTCCACTTCCAACCACAGGCCACAGAGACAGAACTTAGAACCGTTCATTTCTTTGGAACAAGCGAGTGAAGATGCATCAACAGTATTAATGAACCCAAAGCGCCAGGATCTCAGGGAGATAAATGAAAAAAAAACTAAAGATCACTGCAGTTTTGCAGGCGGAGGAGTTTCTTGATTGTAACTGGAAGTGAAGTCAAATGAGCTGTCGTTTAGCAAATCTAGATATTCCAGTGTTTCTAAGGAAGATGATGATGAGCCATGAAGATTGTAATTTGCCTAAACTGACTCTCTGAGCAATCGTTTTCAAAGGCCACATAACACACGGACACAAGAATAACAGCAAGAGACGCCGCAAATAGTGAAGCTGTGATCTCACAAGAATTGCAACACAAAACCATTCCCAATATCATGCTTTGTCTGGAAAAATAATGAAGTCACTTTTCATTGGCATCAATACCATTTTAACCAGCACCAAAAGGAATATTTACCAAAACTGACATTACCTATTTTAAGCAATAAACCGACATCTCCTATTCTCACTGCTCTTCCCTCAAATCTCTCTCATACACACACACACACTCAATACTATACTAAATAGTTAGCTCAATACTCTACTCTCCTTCAGTCTATAACCTTGTTCCCAAAATCAGCGAGGGCAACCCAATGGCTCACAGGCTGGAAGTAGTCAGATGGACATCTGCACTAGTCGAGGTGATTTGGTTTTAAATCAATATTTTTGTTACCAGTTTTTTTTTCTTCATTTGAGTATTTCATGATTTATGGCATAAATTAAGAAACATTCAATCAAGAAAATGTTATTGGCCGACCCAAAAGGTTGGCTACCACTGCCCTAGATACATGACTTAACATCTCAAGATTACGTTTGAACAAAACAGCACAATCAATCAAAGATTTTGAAAGCATATGCAGGGAAAGATTATTTGAGTTAATAAATTAGTTTGGGGAAGGTATAAGATCAGGGATGTCACTGGAAGAGTTAGGCAGAGTTTACAAGAAACGTGTTTTATGCAGGTTTATTTGAATATATAATATTTTGCCATAAAGAGCTATTGAAGAACAGACCATAAGCTATTGAAGCTGAGAACATTTACAACGGAATTAAATAATATAAATGACACGGGAGGCAGAAGGGTAATGCATCAGATTATTTAGCTTCAGAAGTGCAGTTGGCACTGACATTGGCTTGATGGGGTAAATGACAGTTTCCAGTCCTAGAGTTACTAGAATTGCATGATCTCGTACCCCGATTCATGCTTTGCAACTTTGCTTTGCAAAGCCAAACCACCGCGTTCTAATGTGATATTCACATTATATGTACCAACGACGATGTCCCTGCAAGCTTATTCAAACATACCATTAAAGTGTATGATTCAGGGTGATCTCATGGTAAGAGAATTTAATTAGGGACACAATTTCAAACTATACTGAAACAGACAGACAAAGCGGGGAGGCAGTGCAAATCCTAGAGACCGGTTTTGTTGTAAAAGTGACTGGGGCTGCCAGCGGGCATTGTGGTTTGCACTGCAGGTATAAGATTGAACAGCTTGCTCCATCGTGTTCTTCTACACTAACAGCTGTTCAGATACGGGGAGCAAGGTATTAAGACAACAGGTCGGTTATTAACAAAAGAATCAGCACTTGAGGAGTAATTAGAATCACAGTACTATTGCGTTTCATTTCATTTGTAGGGAAAAAAAAACTTATTTAAAAAAAAAACACAGGTACAAAATAGGTAGATAACCGCATCACACGCGGCACTGAAAGCCAGTCCAGGGATGCCCCCAGATACCATCTCTCCGCTGGGCTGTCATCTAAAGTCGCAGTGGGGATCCCGAAAGAGGTGTTAGTCTTCCTGGACGTTCAGAGACTGAAATAGAAGCAAATTAGCATAGCTGCCCATTCTGAACTGAATTTTGAGTGATACAAAACCACTAGAAACGTGTCAAGACTGTGATGTTCCAGTTAATTAGTACTATTAACGCTCATTGGCTTCACCTTGAAGACAAAACTAGCCAGGTGGTGGATGGCTACTGCACAACCCAGCGTAAGGTTGGAAATAAAGGTAATAGTACATAGAAACTCCTGCATTTTAGCCAACATGGGAGCTCCTGTAGCTCAGTGGTTAGAGCACTCGCCTTACAAGCGTGAGACCTGTGTTCAAATCCAGGCAGGTCAGAACGAAACCTTGGGCAAGTTCCCTTACTCCACACACACGCGCCTAATAATAATCCGTCTCCAAAAAAACCACAATAATAAAAATGGGTCATTTTCAATCCACGACTGTTTGTGGGGGACGCTGCTGTGCGCAATTGGCTGCCGCGTTTCGCCCACAAATATACAGTCAATTCACTTTACAGTATATTCTGTAAAGCGCTTTGAGACGTCAATAAGATGTGAAAAGCCGCGATATCAAATGCAATTATTATTATTATTATTATTATTATTATAACATGTACACAGTGTCTCATGAATGGGAAGGCTTGATAACTAGAGCATTGTCAACAGAATTTGTTTGTCCTGCTCATAATTGATCAGCTCACATCATTCCAAAAGTTCAAAACATTCCCAGCAGTTTTGAAAGAACAGAATTCAGTCTCGCTGCAGGGAGTTTTTCACAAGACAAGTGAAAGTTACAAATGGTTGGCAATACACTTCACTGAATTCCTGGTAAAGTTACGTAGTGGATTTCAATGCTGCTTGTTACATAACAGATACTCAGCATCTGAGCATCTGTCATGAACCCACTTCAAATGTTAATGGGACATAGTTGTCAGAAATAAATAATTATTTCTTGACTTTCACGTAATCCATTTCACGTCAGGAGGAGGGCTTAAAGACTTTCACAGGATTTACAGAAAGTGTAGTGACTGTGCAATTGGTAGGCAAATCAGTCAGCCATAGAAATGTCCCAATAACTGTGAAGTGAATGAGTAATTGTAGAGAAGAATTGTTGACCAGACTGTTCAGAGTCTATTTGAAATGCAATCTTGATACTAAAATCAAAGATTACATTAATAAAGCACAAACCAGTCTTGGATGCCAGTTTCCTGAATCTGCAAGGTATGTAAATCAGCATGGAATGAACTCAAACCATACAATACAAATACCAATTGTGAAATTTTCCAAATCTAACATCTGAACACAGCATCAAAGTCTAAATCCAATGTTATCTAAATGTCATATCTGATGAACTGTTCAGAAAGGGTATGTGTATCTGCACCGTTTTGCACATAGCTATTCATGAAAAACAAGTCTGAAGTTGCCCTATTCTTCTAAGGAATTGCTTTTTGAGGAGAAAAACAGACTTCCAACGTGTTTTCAGTTGCCACATTACAGATTACAAAGTTTTAATTGATCTCACCATTATATATCTATTGTTAATTCAACATTTTTTTTTCCTCTTTCAGGCTGGCTCACTGATATGTGGCCCATAATTGTTGCATATGTCCGAACATTTCATCTTTAGCAGTCAACTGAACTCCAATCTTTTGGCTCATTAAACTAATTCACAAAGGTCAGACCAACAGAAGATGTTGTAGCGAGAATTTCATTCCCCAAGTAATGTTCTAGCTATACAAAGGTCTCCCATGTGTTGTTCTATAGAACATGCCTCATAAAGCAGACACAACTCCTCATACAGCAGCTCCCTATTAATATGAACAGCAGCTTAAATGAATGGTTATACAGGCTGCTCCGAACTCAAGTTTACTTTTTGGCCTGAAACAGTACTCACTTTGTGAAGTGGTGAAACTCTATCCCTCTTCGGGATTTGCAACAATCACCACGAAAGGGGGTGGAACGCAATAGTGCAAGTTCATAAAGAAAATACTCATCCCATCAATTGTACTATTGTCACAACAATTTGGGGTGCACGAAAAAAACAAACTTCTCTGGTATAAACTAACACAACTTGCTTTCAAACATCACTTAGATTACTACTTGGGAGCAATAAGGAGCTGGGATGGAGAAGTACGGGAAAGGACATATTACTGGTATACATGTTGTTCACTGCTGATTTGCAGCATCTTTTGGAAGAAACTTGGGTGCTGTTTTTGGTCGGAAAACAGGGTTTTTGTAAATTTTTCTTTGAAATTTGAAAACATCGGTTGCGTGTGGTGGTGAACCTACAACACAGAGGGCAGGAATTCCTAATTGAGTACCGCAATATGGAAAGGAAGTGTGAAGCCATTTTATCCAGACTGCACATTCAGTCTTAGCGCTGTCCCATCAGGATCTCAGTAACATCGATGAAGGAGGAAGGTGGACCTCTGAATATACAGTAATTTGAAATCCAGCTTTACAATTGGGCTATTCAACATTAACAAGAGGAGAAGAGGAGAAGAGTGGGTGTGGGGGTGAAGCTTGCTGTTTGCCCCCTTCATTTAGGAAATGTTTCATGGCAGGACGAGCTTATTAATAAGGGGTACGGGATAAAATGGGACAAAGAAGGTGGAAATTAAATTGTTCATCTGTTCCTGCCAAAGGTGCCTTTCTATAATGTACAGAAGCAAACTGAGAACTAGACAAGTTTTCAACTAACATTATAATTCACAAAATTCTCCTTTTAAACAGGCTTACGGAATGGTTTGCTGAAGAGTTTCACTGCATTCCAGAGAATCGTACTACATTGATTTCAATCATGCAAAATCTAAACCAGTGATCAGCCATAACATATGTAACAGTCCTCAGGCCGAATACATTACACCTTAAACAGCTGGCTTTAAAATCTCACCCCTTGTTTAAAACAATTCTTAATTAGAAGCTACTGCCTGCCTGAATGTAGGTGTAATACGCTCAGTCTGTATCCAGAAGTACTGACACACATAGCACTTGGGAGCTGTACATCAAATTAATCAATTGGGTTCACACAAATCCAGAAATGCAGCAATTTCACAATTTTCTAACCGTATCCTCATCCTCCAAAAGTATTGTGTGCATGAATTCCAGGGCACCAGAACCCCCCTCCGTTGCCCCCCCCCCCCCCCCCCCCACCCCCCCGTCCATCTTAGGCTACTAGATAGATTGCCTTTAGCAATATATTTAAAAATCAAGTCTGCATCGAAACATCACGGGCCAGCAAAACAAATGTCAGAACAGATCACTGCACTGATCGCTGATGTAGACACACCGCATAAATAAAAAATCTGAGGGGAAACCAAAAAAAAGGAAATTAACAGCAGACAATAGAGTCACACACTATAGGATTAGTAATACTGTGAAATGTTTACAATAGCAACAAGCAGGATATTAAGGGCCTATTTATTAGGGTGCTTATAAGCGCAGCAGCTCTCTACGTCCTGGTTAAAATACGGTACATATCAAAGCAGCCAGAAATACTATTCTCACATTGATTGTACTGCAGTATGTAGCACTAACATCTTTTCAAAATAGATGGCTTTTTAGTTACGTTCCCCTGATACTGACCAGAACCCAGACATACAAAAATCTTTAAGATCGAAAAGCTACGCCACTGATCCTCTTTAAACTTTAATCAAAACACACACACACACGCACACACACACACACACACACAGGACATCATATTTCCAACCCACCTTGCATCCAAACATCAGTGATATAGTACTGTTGGTACACGCCACTTTACAGTGACACAGCATTGGAGAAAAGCAATCCAAGTTTTTGATGCTAGGAGACATGTTAGCAATTCCAGCCTGATCAATGACAGATTATAGAGTGACTGAAGCGGCTCAATAAGCAACGACTTGCAGCCGGTCCCAGCGTCTAATCAATTTCCACGGCATCCTGACTTCTGACAGCTCCTCGGGTACACTTGTGATCTTCTCCGTACTTTTATTCTCCCCCACCCCCACTCTCGTTCACCTTCTGCAATAGAAAACGTTAAATGCCCCCCTCTCTCTCTCTCTCTCTCTCAAAAAAATATTTTTTTCACAGTAGATCAGCCCATCACTTGGTTGTTTGTGAGGGGGTGGGAGGACGGCGGGGTTGGTGGTAGGGGGGTGGTGGGGGGCACAGAGGTCACTGTGAGGAAGCAAGTTATCCAAGAAAGGGTTTGAATATTCCAGACAGAGGAAGAGCTGACTAAACCGCAGCAGCTCCACCTGCTGCAGTACAACTAATGTGCCATCTCCTCTATAGGATCACACGCAACGACAGCAGACACAAAGGCATAGGATGCTGGTTCCATAGGGAGGGGGAGGGGCAGCTTGAGGCAGCGAGAGACCCATTACATGCCCCGTCAGACATGAAACCCACGTCCCCGCAAGGTCCTTTCCCCCCCCATCGAGATCGTTCAAGCCACAAGAATCCGGTCCAACCTCCCTACTCGGGGATTAGAATCAAAACGGCACAATTTTATGGATTCTGTACTCCGCCCGCCTACTGTACGTAGTAAAGTGTGTTTGTTTGGCAAGATCCAGAGCACGGAGGTGAGTAAGGTGGCTCTACAGCAATATCAGTCCCTTTAAACTCTTAATAATCAAAAGGGAATATTTAAAAGTCGGGAGACAAAACATGATATTAACCCAGATAAAACCGTTATCAGAAAACGAGCAGCAAGCTAATTCGTTTGCAAGACTTTCCAGAATGCTTTGTACAATTTTGCTCTTGGCATATCATTATATCAATATATGGACTGCATTGCACAGCTTGTGAACAGAGCGAGCCTCATCAAACAAACCCTTGCGTAAATTTTGCAGGTATCTTTCTACCATCCTCAAGTGCACTTCTGCGCTACTACCACCACCTCGGAACCGGCCAATCGGCAATGTGTTGGGACATGGCAGGCCAAGGCACGTAACCCAGTGTCCACATCATTTTCCTGTGACTGAACACATTACATGAGCATCGACCTGACAAGCCAGCAGCAAGCAAGCGGTTATTGCATTTAGTCTGCCGTGGTTTGTTTTTTTCTAAGCTTTTAATGTATTCTTGAAATCTGCAGTATTTTAACGAATCTCCAAGCTGGGGAAAATTCCAGATGCTGCAATAAAAAAGGGAAAATATATGATGGGGAAACAAGGATGAGATGAAAGAATAAAGCAAACCAATCTCAATACTGTTCTAGTTAAAATCCAGCACTTTAGAAGTATTAAGCCATATTTACCTGTATTTCAGTCAGACCTTAATATGTAGTAATAATAATAATCCTTGCATTTGATATAGCGCTTTTCACATTTTCTGGACGTCTCAAAGCGCTTCACAGAATAAACTGTAAAGTGATTTGACCGTATATTTGTGGGCAAAACGCGGCAGCCAATTGCGCACAGCAGCGTCCCACAAACAGTCGTGGATTGAAATGACCAATTTATTGTAGTTTGTTTGCTGGGCAGATTATTATTAGATGTGTGTGTGTGTGGAGTAAGGAAAGTTGCCCACGGTTTTGGCCTGACTGGACTCGAAACACAGCTCTCATGCTTGTAAGGCGAGTTCTCTCACCACTGAGCAGCACTACCAATATATGACTAATCCCATCTATGGCAGCGCTGATTGGTAGTATTGAAATTACATGTATAATACTGCGGTTCATAAAAACATAATTCCTGCTGCTTACCATGATAGGACTTCCCTCCAATCATAGCAAAAATTATATCCACAGTGAAATAGAAAAATTCAGTTTCTCAGGTCAGAGTTTCGAGTAATAGTCTACACTTGGGATATACACCGCAACAGCTGATCAGAGAAACAAAATCATATTGCAGTACTATACATTCAATAGTGAAACACAATGTTCCTGTTTGTAACACAAGCTGAATTTAGAATTAGTTCTCTACTACATCAAGTACTTTTTCTCTCCTCCTCCTCCTCAAAATACTGCACAATTTCCCACTACAGAATAGGGAGCCAATTTTAGAACAACCAGGGATCAAATGATGGCAAAATGCTCTGTACACTTGCCTAATGAACACAGCAAAACCTCGATAATCCCACATTCTGAAAGCCGGCACCTTCCCAAAACAGGCAAGATTTAAAAAGACAAATAGCATTGATTTTTTTCCCCTGATGTCCGTGAGTTGGGAGCAGCTGTTTGCAGTTCCCGGTGTGGCTGCTCTGCCATCCCGCGCTGAGGTTGGAGCTTGAGAATTGTTTGGCTTCAGTGCTGTGTTTACAGTTCACCTGGTGTGTGGGGGGAGGCAGGGTTTCCACAGCCATTCCTTGGGTAGGTTTTAAATACCGACAAACTCCGAAATCCAGGAGGTGAGTGGGCCCAACCGGGCCAGGTTATCAAGGTTTTTAATGTATTTAGTAGCGTCTAGTAAATCCTCACCAGGTAAGACAGTTCATGCAAGACCAAGTCAAACAAAGAAATCATTAGAAGGATTGTTTGAATGGATGGTGGCGCTCCGCAACCCTATCTCACCAATTCTCGCCCAACTCCACTGTCTTCCCATCATTCAGAGGATTCAATTCAAGATCCTGGTCCTCACCTTGAAAGCCCTCCGTGGCTTTGCTCCACCCAAGCTTTGGAATTCCATCCTGCAATCCCTCTGCCTCGCCCCCTCCCTGGCCACGTCTCCCCTGAAGATTCTCCCCCTGCACCGTGCCATCGGTCACCCCCCCTCCCTTCCCTCCACCCTCCTTGATCCCGAGCCCAGCTCGGGTCCAAAACACTGACTGTCCAGCGCCTTGGGACGTCCTCCCAATATGAAAGGCGCTGCACAAATGTAACATTATTGAAGTTGTTGTTGTGATGCTTTGCACCATAGGCTTCTCATCATTTCTAGCTTCTTTATCTTGATAGTTATTAGACAGACATGCTCTAAGAGGGGGGGAGGAGGCAAGATTTAACTGTTATAAAACAAGGCCAATTCCCAGATCGCTCTCAATTCATACCACCTCAACTAAAAAGTTTTTAAAAATATTTTTAAAAAAGTTGCATTGAAAAGGGCAACGTTACACAATTCATCCTTCCTGCATGAAGGGACATTAGAGTATATACAAGCCAATCGCATAGGCACAAGTATGGAACGAAAGCTAACACAATCTGACAATTCAGCACAAACCCATTTTGTGCACCTATTAAGACTATCAGGCTACAGTCCGAGGTCGTGAGCAAATCTCATGCCCACCTATTTGGTAGAGAACAGACAGCGTGAGGGAATTTCTTTTGATATACCACAGTAAATAGGACGTACAGAATCGGAAAGGAAATCTCTGAATTGCAATGCTTTCCGTCTCTTTAATTCTCTCGGAAAAGGGTACTCTAACCATATTCTGTTCCTTAGTACACCGCTTTCCTTTCCACCGTTGAGGAATTCCTCCTCAATTTTCATTACCAACACAATTTTACTTTCTAAAAATTGACCAATTATACTCCAGCATTTAAATTCCCTCTCCGAGATTTAGATCACAAGGCATGACGAAAGCACGACTTTGAATTTATCGCGGTTCCTTCTCGAAGCGTGCTCAACTCATGAACCTAATGGCAGAAACGAACCTCTAACTTCAGTCAAATAAATGTTTTAAAATGTTAATCAAATACCAGCAGAATTCACACAGTGTAGCCTATTTATACTACCTCAGAAAACCGGGAACCTATTCATAGCGATTGGAGAATTGTCAAGTCTCAGAGCTTCAGTGTGCTTTGTCACCTCTCGATTTATTTATTTTAAAAAGAAAAAAAAACATTTTCCAACTCCTGCTTCTGTTTGAAAAGATAAGGTCAAGTTTCAGGAATCGTGCGCGGTTTTCCAATAAATTATCACGATTCAGTCAGCCAAGCTTTGTCGAACGGCTGAAAAGAGCAATGACCTTTGTGCTGCATTTTGACTGCGGGCATTTGTAGTTGTCCTCCAAAGCCTGATCCACAAGAGATTTGATTAACCCATAAATGCTGACGTGTGCAGATTTACACCCTACTCAGCCACAGTACCACAAAGCAAGCACCTGACATTTTTTTTAAAATCATTTGGATTTCATAAGCCTCCAGCGGCCCATAGGAAAGCAGAAGAAATTAATTCCCTTTGAAGAGCTCATCTGCAAATCATACAAGTAAGAATATAAGGAAGAGAGAGAAACTGCTTACCCAGTTATTCCGTTTCTGATTGAAGGCATTTGCTCCCCCACCACTCACTGCAGTTCCACACATGTTCAGTTATCCTCTGAATACTTCAATAAGTCTATCAGCATTTGCCACTCACACACACACACAATCAATTTTTTTTCCCAATCAATTCTCCAAATCATGGACATAATGAAGTGTATAGATTAAGCCAGCTATATTTTTTGGAAGTGATATTATCAGATAAATCAGATGTTTGGGTAACACATGGATAATTGTTAAAAAAAAATTAAAAAGCTTAATGAGCAGAACCATTTCAGGCCAATCAGCGTTAGACAAGTTAAATAATAAGAGAGTTAAGTAAGAGACCCTAAATTCTAATTAAGGTAAAACTGTAATTTTTCCCCCTCTTTTTAAAAAAATCACTTAACACCTTTATAAATAACTTTACAAGAGGGTATTGGGATGTTGATTATTGTGAGCTATTCGCCCACAAATAAACAGTCAATTCACTGTACAGTATATTCTGTCAAGCGCTTTGAGGCGTTCGATAAGATAGAGAAAGCGCTATATCAAATGCAAGGATTATTTATTATTTAAGCAAAAAATACAAGTATTATTTTAATAAGGAAGTCTGCCCCACCAGGCTGTCCTTCGAATAGAATTGCAACAGCCATAATTGTATCAAGAAGTTAAGCAGATCCGACCAGTCAGATTGATGTGAGAATGTGTAAATAAGAACCAAGGATGAACCTCTAGTGATCTATGTTTCCTCATCCGAATTCAACAGTGCAATAAAGACTAATTCTCACCTAGACTTGGATTAAAAATTTGCAGTTCCATCCGGTTACTTTATGTAAAACAGTGTAAAAACTACTCTCAAATTACACTATAGCACAAAAATGAAAGTGTAATTGTCCCCTATATTGCTAAATTAGAAACAGTTTCTCAATACTCTAGGATATTACAATAAAGCACTCTGCAAAAGTAGAGGATGCTTGAAGAAGCACCAAACAGGGTTTCCTCTCACTAATTGGCTATAAAACAGCAGGACTGCGCCCAGCGTTCAACATTCCTTTCCAGCAAGGGGAGACTAGAGATTGGGCAGGAGGCAATGTTCTGACCTTTAGCTCTGCTGAAAGGATTGGTATATTAGAATTCTAGCCATGGTAGCATCTGAGGTGAGAGTTTTGCAGAGTTAAAATTTGCCAGATGACACGGACATTAAACTAATGAGAGGAGAAACGCACTGGATTCAGCAGCTTGCTGTACAAGAGCACCCAACCTCAAGGAAATTAACCTTAACCTTAAGGAGATGAAATCAGCTGCTTCAGTTCAGTCCCGCTGTTTAACAGCCAATTAGTGATAGTGAGCAAATCCTGGTTGGCGCTGAAGAAACAGATTGTGTGAATGCTTGGGAAATTTCTAACAAGGTCAGACTCTAAATGAGGTTCTTTCCTGAGTACTTGTTACTGAAGTCAAGAAAATCAAATGGCACGCTCCCCGATACGAAAAGTCAGTCACCACAAAGCTTCACAGTCAGCAAATTATCTTCAAATGATTCCTGACCCATTTTGCAGCAGATTACTCAGTAATCTCTGCATTGCAGTATTTTCCACACAAACTGAATTGTATAAATGCATCAATTATTTGATTGAATGAATAGGAACGCTCGAGCTCACTGCAATGTGTTAATAAATACATATCCTTCCTAAAATATTATCAATCTTTAGGAAGAATGCCTTTCACGTGATCAAGTAATACTGGAAGAATTAACCAAACTTACCTCCAGCGATATGTCCCTTTAGATTTTGTATTTTTTTTAAATTAATAATAATCCTTGCATTTGATAAGTGTCTTATGTGGAGAGGTTGACTTAAAAACGCTTCAACAGGATTTACTGCAGATGCTTTGAGTTGCTACCCTGTGTGGAGGGTGTTATGCAAGTCCCAAGTTGTTGTTGTTGTTGTTGATGATTATAATTTGTCAGCAAAATCAGCAGCTAATTTGCACACAACAAATGCATGTGGCAATGGGTCAAAACTACATTTCCTGCGATTCACTGGAGCCACGAGCAACGTACCAGCTGCAGTGTCGAGGTACCACTTGCGCACTTATCGACTGGAATAAATCTCACACGCCCAGTACAGATTTGATTAAAGTCAACGATTTTATACAATTTATACAGGTTTGCCTGTAACTCAAGACTTCACGCAAGTCATATTATATGTTACGGTCCCATCTGCTACAACTTATGTGAGTTTTGTTCTATGAGCATGTTCTATTCCTCCCACCGTCAGGTGAACAAACACTGACCAGAAAGTTCAAACAAACTTGAGAAGCTGCTGGATCTCAGACTGAAAGCCAGATAAAGGTAGGATTAGTCTAGGTGGTGGCGCCTCACACAATTCAGAGAATTGCAGGTCATCAGATGATATTATACTAAATTGGCTGAGATGTTCTTTAGTAAAATCAAGCGCATAATCAGATCACGTCAGATTTCTACACAGTGCACAATTAGACAAGTATTCAAATCTCAAGTACAAGCTTCTGAGCTCTCATTAAATTGAGCTGAATGAACTGACCTTAAAACAGTCCCAACGTTGCAACACAACACACAGCTTCAACCTTCTCAGGCTTTGGGGTGGGGAGGGCAGAGTAAGAGAAAGATGAGTTAGGGATCCTGGTCTCTATTTAGCAACATTAAAATAACCAAACTCAGATTCGATAATTCTCGCTTGTTCTTTCTCCCACCCCAACCCCACCCCCTCCAACTCCACCACCAATGAGATTCACAATGAAGCTCACATACAGACAACGCAACAACAAGGAGAGAATTGGGAGTTGCCAATGGGACCATCAAAGAGGAAAGTCTTGGGGGCAGGATGTGGAGGAGGCCAGGACTGAGGGGGCGAGTTGGGGGGACTGCGGGATGGAAAAGAGAAAATTTAAGAGGAAGGAGATTTTTTTTTTAAAAATGACTTTTAGAATTTGCCTCATCTTCCAGTCTTTATTTAGATTGAGAAGAAACCCTGCCATTGGCGTTTCACTGGACAAATGTACAATTCATTGCCGACGACAAATTGCAAGTCAGGTACCTGCTGCCGTTAAGTGGTTGGAGTCTTGAATATTAAAAAAAAAAGCCAAATAAAATCAGCAGCAATGAACAGGAGGTTGACAGCACTGTCAGTGATGATGAATATCCAGATTATTTGCACCCCATTGCTACCAACGGGGAGGGCAGCGGGGAGTCATGTCACCATTCTGGTCACCACACTATAGAGAGGAGGATGTTAAGGCATTGGAAAGGGTGCAAAGAAGGTTTACTAGAATGGTACCAGGATTGAGGGACTTCAGTTATGAGGAAAGGCTAGATAGGCTAGGTTTATTCTCTTTAGAACAGCGAAGGTTGAGAGGAGACCTAATAGAGGTTTATAAAATCATGAGGGGGATTCGACAGGGTGTAAAAGGAAAAACTGTTCCACAGATTTAAAATAGTTTCAAAACAAAGCAGAGGGGAGCTGAGGAGAAATGTTTTCACTCAGCGGGTTGTTTGAACCTGGAATGCATTGCCTGAAAAGGTGGTGGAGACCGATTCGATAACAGCTTTTAAAAGAGAATTAGATCTTTATTTAGGGAGAACAGGTCTGTTAGGTTATAGGGAGAGAGCTCTTTTCAAAGAGCCGGCACAGACTAGATGGGCCAAATGACCTCCTTTTGTGCCGTAAGATTCTATGATTCTATAAATGGGGGGGGGTTTGCGCTGGAAATATTAAACAATGCTCTGCTTTTGATCAATTTTCTTTCTCTTCCCTCAGAAGTTGAACTTGTTTGGAGTGAGTGTCCTGATGAAAGGGCAAACCCCACCCCCAAATCACTAGCTTTTGTGTCTTTCTTGAGTGACCCGTTGTGAATTTCATTCAGTGTACTTTGGTTAAACAAGTTTGTTTAACCAGCCACCCTGCCCCCCCCCCCTCTCCCCCACCCCCACCCGCACTTCCCTAACTAATGGAAAATATTTCAAATTACTCAAATACCTCACAGTGTTAGTAAACAGATACAGCATCTATGCAGACAAGTCGTTTTGATCACTTACCAGGTCATAAGCTACATTCCTATCAGTTCTCCCAACATGAAAGTTTTGTAGTTTTGCTGTTGTTGTTGTTGCTTGCGCTACCCTTGCTGAAAGGATATGGACCAATTTTGATGAATTTCTATAGATGCACTGGAAGTAATACCGTAACACAATGAACAGATAATCTGGATTCCATAAAAGATAGGAATAGTATTTTTTTTTAAATCCCCTTCCCCGAGGCAACTTTCTGCAGATTGTTAAATTCAATAAGACGTATGTTTTACAGGTCATCATCCAATTAATTTACTTATTTGAGCGTTGGACATGGACTGTCAGGTTCTATGTTTGAATCCTTAATAGTTCCGCTCAGTCCCCTGACCTCCATCGGATATGAAATAAAGCCTGGAGCATTCCCTTGACTGCGACAAAGGTATTGCTTGCCCTGAATCATTGGCATCTGCCATTTAATGAACTCCCAAACACTTTTCTGCGCATCAAGTTAAATGGCCTGAAGAATGTTAACAATTTATCAAGCTAGACATCGTACAAACAAATCTCTGTGATCGAGGAAGAGTTATATTAATTTGTGGGGAAAAAACCCAGTCTCTTCCACATTCATAAATTATCCATTACCTTTTTTTCATCTCCACTGAAAGCTGCTATAAATCCCTCCTGAAATGATAAGATACGAAACCTGTTCCCCATCAAAGCACATCAAAGCTTTCCTGTACAGTTAATTACATTGAAGTGTAGTTGTTTTGGACAAGCTAATCTGGGCCAACCACATCCCACAAATAGCACTGAGATGAATGACTGCTTATTCTGTTTGAATTTGGGCAAGGGAGGATCATTGGCCTGGACATTCCCAAGAAGTCTTTGAAATCGCGCTAGGAGAACTTCTTAATGTGGCGTTTTCTTCATTTGCTCATTTTTTCAGCGCTTCACCACAATCAGGCTAACATTAGCAACTGGCTATTGAAGGACAATTGAAGCGAGGATTGAATTCCGATGTTCCCAGTTCATGTGAAAATCTGCCATACAGCATATAAACAGAACTGTTGACATACGCTTTGGTAATTCTGCCTATGACCGCGAACTGCGTTGAAGATAAATCTTTGACGTAAACCTCAGAGACCCCTCACAGTGATGCATTCCCAAAAAGAGATCATTAACTTTAATATGCAATTCTATTTCTAAGTAAAAAAAATTCTGCGGCCATTCGTAACTCAGCAATATTTGACAATGTTGGGCTTTCACTATGCAGTGGAACGTTAGCACACTCATTTCCTGCCACCTTCACTGCCACTTCTTGCTGTAATGGAACAAATGGAACAAGTACAGAATTCCCATCCTTTCCCCCAAAACTGTGGGCAAATACTTTTTCGGACTGAAAATAAAGTTCACACCTATCTGGTGGGCCTAGTGCAATCCTATCTTTAACTTTTTGACCTTGCTTTATATAGAAGTAATCTGCTTATTCATGCATATTAAACTGTCTACTTAATAGTACTGTAGGTAAATCTCAAATAGGATCTCTGCAGTCCGAGCCAGGAGTATGCTAAAAAAGAGAGAACTAAAGGGATGAACTTTTCAAACTTTACAATCACAGGAGTAAAGTTAAATGTCACTGGGTTTAAAATTTATTTATGTTAACTGCAGTTCTCTAATTCTTACTGTCAGGAGCCTGATATATCCAACCAACACAACATAAAAGTTGGGTGATGAGAGCTGCAGAAATACTGTCTTGCAAAGGTATTGATGGCAATATCCAGCAGAGGGCAGTAAAAATCCAATTACTCTCCACTACTAAAATGTTGAGGAAATCCCATAAATAAAGCCAAGCATCAGTTGCCAGCCTTCCAAAATTTATACATAGATATATATCAAATAGGAAAGAGTGGCCATTATAATCATACCATCAGCCAAACGCAAAGTAATGGAGATGCTGGAAACCTGGTACAAACTGGGAACTCGCAACAAGCCAGGCAGCATCTACGGAGAGGAAACTGACTTTTTCCATCAGTTCTGAATAACCATACAACTTTACACTGTTGTCAGGACTTGGGAATCATTGTCTGTCAGAGGAAATGAATGAAATGTAGGAACAACAACAAAGTTCGGACGTCCCCAGGCGCTGGAATATTGTGCTCGGAGCAGAAGAAGCTTCAGAATCCACAGGATTTCTATTTCCTGAAATTCAAACCCGGGAAGAGAGAGAGAAATGATAATAATAATCCTTGCATTTGATATAGATCTTTTCATGTCTTCTCGACTGTGTCTCAAAGCGCTTCACGGAATATACTGTAATGTGAATTGACTGTATATATTTGCGGGAGAGTGAAACGCGACAGCCAATTGTGCACAGCAGCGTCCCCCACAAACAGTCGTGCATTGAAATGACCAATTTAAAAAAATAATAATTATTATTTATTTATTTTTTACGGATTATTAGTAGGCGTGTGGAGTAAGGAAACTTGCCTGGACTCGGAACCCAGGTCTCTCGCTTGTAAAGCGAGTGAGTGCTCCAACCACTGAACTGCAGGACTCCACATAAAGAGATAACAGAGTTGGAACACATCCCACACAGCACTTTGGCACGGCATAGCTGGGGATGAAGCTCTCTTTATTGAAGGCTATTACATCAGTAAAACCGTCATTCAGAAAGGGAGAAATCCATAAATAATGAGAAAATTCTTGATGAACTTTTTAAAATATTACAAACACAGTAGCGGGGTCTCATAATTTTTTTAAAAAAATACTATTTAACCTGGACGGACATCCTGCTGACCAAAATAAACCAACCGTCGCTTAATATTAACACTGTAGCATTCATTCCCACCAACAAGTCCAGATCCCTGTGTAAATATACAACTGATTTACAGAAGGTTTCTTCAGTACCAGTGGAACCCTCTGCAATGCTGGAATTTGAGGTTTGTTTTAGCCCATACTCCAAATGTTGCCGCTCACTAGTCAACAGCAACAGTTTTTAAATGAATATTTGTATAATTTTTATTGACTGATTAATTTTTGGTCAGGCGGATGGATGCCTGATATGTGGAAACCCGCCGTCACGCTTAAAAGTACATACCCAAACCAAATAAGAGTTCCATGCACCCCATCTATACGTGGAAATTCAAGTTATTTATTGGAATAGAATGTGCATCCTCCTCCCTCCTCTCCGAGGAGACATCTCACTGAGTGAATTTCTGAACGTATGGGGAGCATGTGACAAGAGCTAAGGCTTGGGGACCCCAGACTGTGTGTTTGGGTACGGCTGGTGTCGAGGCTATCATTAGCGCTGCCCTGGGGTACTGTGGAAACCGACTGGCCCGGGAAGTGGGTTATCGAGATTGCCACAGAAGGTTGGCTCAATTCTGACATTCTGGTCCGAACAGGTCGTCTTGGAGCCACAGAAACCCTGCTTACCTCCCCCTCAAGGAAGAGAGTCAATTAACTGGTAATCTGACAAGCACATGTGTGAGCACTCCCCAGAGAGATGGCAGGTATCAGTCACTTTCTGTCAGTTATAATATAAATATTTACATAAACTTTGAATAATTGCCAATATTTAGTTTGGAAACCTGTATTTTAAGAATGAATACAGTATCTTATTTATAAGGACTGTGGATTCCTGTAGCTCAGTGGTTAGAGCACTTGCCTTACACGCGAGAGACTTGGGTTCAATTCCAGGCAGGTCAGGGTGAAATCTTGGGCAAGTTTCCTTACACCACACACACGCCTGATAAAAATCCCTCAAAAAAAAACAAAGAAATCGGTCATTTCAAACTACGATTGTTTGTGGGACACTGCTGTGTGCAATTGGCTGTGTGTTCACCCACAAATATAGTCAATTCACTTTACACTGTATTCTGTAAAGTGCTTTAAGACGACTAGAAGATGTGAAAAGCGCTATGTCAAATACAAGTATTATTATTATTATAAAATACAGCCCTGCAGAAGTCAGTCCCTTCACTTAAAATGCCTAATTTTTATTTTAAAACTACTGCATAAATTTTATCGTCATGTCTAGAAATAGATACAAGGCTATGACATACAGTGCCAAAAAATCAAGATTGACAAGAGTAGACAAGATAAATCGAGCAATGCAAAGCTTTTGACTTTAAAAACCTGTAGAATGTCTATTTTTGTGTAACTGTAAAAGCAAATAACCATTTTCAATATGATCTACTTGAACCACTTCAATCGTCAAATCCAATGTTTCTCTTCACACCGCCCCTCTCTAAAAAATATATATTTCAACATGCTTAATAGTTCACCTGAAACCGCGAATGAACCAGCAATCCTACACAGCTTGGTAACAATTCCCTCTGAATGCGTTTTCCTACGAGAATCTTCTCCTTTGAATTGTTGAACTGTGTCCACTTCTCTCGCGGAATACAGTTCTGTGTTACAATGGCACCGCTGAAAAGTAATACCTTTTAATAACTGAAACAAATCCAGGTTTAATAGCATCTAAGAGCTCAGTTTAAATAGAGCCAAAATGGACTTAAAAAATGGGAGCTTAGGCAAAATTACATTTTACGTGGCAAATGTCTTGCATTAAAATGTTGGGGGACCCAATTTGAGTGAGAGGAAAAAAGCATCATATGATGTGTGCAGCCTAGCACTGTGCTGTAGATGTCACGTGTTACCATGCCACCCACACTGTCATTTCACGCGGTGGCATTCGCTGATAATCACCCTTGCATTGTGCAGGGTAGTGCTTTTGACGGGGAGAATTCTCCCAAGGCAGCTAGAGCTCCCCCTGCAAAGAGGTTTCGTCTGCACATTGACAATGGGCAAGTGACCCAAATGGGCCACTCCACATACGCCTAATAATAATCCCTCCCCCCTCCAAAAAAAAACTATAAAAAATAGGTCATTTCAATCCACGACTGTGCCCCAACAAATATACTGCAGTCAATTCACTTTACAATATATTCTGTGAAGTGCTTCGAGACGTCTAAAAGGCGTGAAAGGCTCTATATCAAATGCAAAGATTGTTATTGTTACAATAATATTCAGGCCAGACTGAGTCCAGCATTCTCAGTCACATGGGATGAATCAAACCTTAACAAGTATGAAATGTTAAGACATATACGCACGAGTTCTCTTAATCCTGAATTGTCACCACAGACACTCCATCTTGAGGCTTACAAACAATGCATACAGCACGATTTAAGTTTCCAATGTAAGGCTGAGCGTAAAACTGAGCTTTGAATAGTAATTATAATCGCTGCATTTGATATAGCTGCTTTATCGTGTCTCCAAGTCGTCTCAAAGCGTTTCACGGGTTATACTGTAAAGTGAATTGACTGTATATTTTGGGGATGAAACGCGGCAGCTAAGTGCGCACAGCAGCGTCCACGCAAACAGTCGTGGATTGAGTAGCCACGGCTTTTTTTTTTAAAAGGACTTATTACCACGGGAATTGCAATCCGACAATCGAATGACAACCGGGTTCTCACTTACTGCTGGGTAAACCGAGGTGCGTGGAGGAAGGAAATTTGCCTAAGGATTCCCCCTGCAGGAATCAAACCCAGGTCTTTCATTTGCAAGGTGAGCACTCGAACCACCGAGCTAATGACTATTATTATTCCAGCTTGTTTCATACAACCTTCTGCCACTGCTCCTTCCTCTTCTTTTGCTGCAGGTTTCAGAAGTAGCAAATATCAAATGACTTATATACTGTACTTGTGGTGTTATATTGTAGGTTTTATTAGCTTTTACCAGTTAAGAACTCAGTCAGAGACGCATACTGTTCTGTGTATTTTCATGCATCATCGACTATAAGATCCTCACTCTTCCACAAATCGCTTCAGGCCTTGAAATCTCCCTACCTTTATGACCTGCTTATTCTCCCCACTCCACCACCTGCCATGGCCTGGCTCCGGCCTCCTGCCTGTCCCTCATCCATTGCACGATCAGAGTTTGTGCTTTCAGTCACTACGTTCCAAAACTTCGGAACTTTTTCCCTCCGCCTCTCCGCCTTGCCCGCTCCTTCTCATGCCTGAAGAGCTTCTATACTTACTTGGGGGTCACTTTTAAGTGCTCCTTGACACCACACCGTGTGAAGGGCACTATATAAACGCAAGTAGTTGTTGTAACGTCGACTGCCTATTAATCTGCATTTATCAAATTCGTCCCTGGGCATTTAGAAATAACTAATTAATATTTCAGCTAAGCAACTTAACAGTAAAATTCAAATCATACATGCAGTGATAATACTTGCATGCTTTTGTATTAACAGGGAGAATTAACGTCCCTCCCTGGCTCAGAATTTGTTTGAAAGGAGTGGCTGGACAGGGGAGAAGAAATTCTTCAACATACTGACAACCTGACCTCATTTCCTCAGAAATCATTCTTTAAGAAATTAGATTTGGTGCCTTTGATTTGCGTGCATGTTTTAGGAGGGGGTTTGAGGTTTCATCTGTATAGGGCTCTGGGGATAGTACTTTGGTACACCCAATATATAATAATACTGGCTGCAAGCTTTCATCCAATTTACTCATAGCTTTTGATTTTCATAATGAGACAACTGGCAAAGCACACTGCTTTTCCAAAGAAAAATAAATTAACAATGTATAATATTTAAACCTTATACAGTACATGCAATATGTAAGATGCCTGCAATACATCAACCTGAAACTTCAGTGAACGTGTTATTAGCCAACACAAAGGGTAATAGAAGGAAGTCATGTGATATCAGTACAAACTTTTCTTTCTACATTTCTACGACGTTGAAATTTGCCGCAGTCTATTGAGACGCTATACAAATGTAATTTGTATTGTATACTTTGTTTTGTCATTAAAACCTTCCTGTTATAAACTTCTAACCAGTTGAAAAGTACCTTTACAAATATTTAATTTCTTCTGTGAAACTCTTTGAAACTCATCTTTTTCTCCCCCATGACCCCAAAACGTATCTTATTTTGAAAACTAAAAATAGCTGCTGGAAAATTACTGTATTTTGTAAGTAATTGTACTTTGCAAAATAAAGCAAAACTGAATCTTGTTGAGTCACGACACTTTATCGCAAATTGTGTGAAACACTTTGAAACATCCTCCTGAGATAATAATAATCCTTGCATTTGATATATCTTATCACATCTTATCAACGTCCCAAAGCGCGTCACGGAATATACTGTAAAGTGAATTCACTGTGTATTTGTGGGCGAATCGCGGCAGCCAATTACGCACAGCAGTATCCCACAAACAGTCGTGGATTGAAATGATCAATTTTATTATTGTGGTTTTTTTTGGGGGGAGGGATTATTATTAGGCGTGTGGAGTAAGGAAACTTGCCCAAGGTTTCGCCCTGGATTCAAACACAGGTCTCCCCAGTGTGCAAGACAAGTGCTCTAACCACTGAGCCTCGGGAGCTGAAAGATGAAAGCTGAGAGATGAAAGGTATACAGGTATATTAAAAGCTAGGATCTTAATGACATCAGTTATGTAACTGCTTGGAGATCTTGTTTCGTTGGCAGGGTAAGGGAACTAATGAACTAGAGATGAGAGGCACAAACTGGTTTTATTACTGAAATAGGATTAAGGACATGTAATTATCGCAGCTTTTACTTTCCATTGCCTACTTCCGTGCCCAACATTTTGTTCTGCAGGAGGAAATCCAACCATAATGTAGTGAACTACTCACACCTTGCTCCAAATCCCAGTCCCTTCGCCTCGCTCCCTCCCTCGCCTCCTTCAAGGCTGGTCTCAAGACCCTCCTCTTCGACCGTGCCTTCTGCTGCCCTCCCAACTCTCTCTCTCCCCCCTACCCTGCCCCTCTCCCTGGCTGGGGTACCGACCTGACTGTTCAGCGCCTTGGGACGTCTCCTGACGTGAAAGGCTGCTCTATAAATGTCATTTTGTTGTTGTTGACCAGAGAAAATAACCTCCTTAGAGCTCTCGAATAACGCACAGTCATTGATATAGCACTAGGAGTGGGAAAATTAAGGACAACGCATTCATATTAGAAAACAGCAGCAAGAGTATGTACATTCATTTGATCCCATTCTCAGCATCTTGCTGAATGAAATACATTCCATCAAGTGACGTTTCAGCATATGTCTTCACTATGCCAGGAAACCAAATCTATCTCACTCTGGAGGAAAAATGTTCTTTCTGTCTGATATTAAAAACTACAACAACAATCCCCAAAATGACCTTGAACATAGAAGAAAAACAGGTTATATTGATCTGCAGAGTGTGGGCTCCATTAACTTTGTTTTAGAGTTATGTAATGGTTGCTAATTTTCTATCTTTTTTTTACTGACGCAGAAAAACCAAGAACGTTGCCAGAAGGCAAAGTGATCATCAGTCCTAGTGAGGTGAAGGGGAGGTGGGGGGGAAATCAAATGAATTACTTGAAATTACATAATTAATTGCCAACAAATATCTGGTAACTCAGGAATACCTTCTGGACAGACATTCAAATCAATCAAACAATCCTCAGAGATACAACACCTCTAATAAGAGGTTATTGAATCCACACAAATCAAGGTAATTTCTTACTTTTCAAATGTAAGGCTGAGTTGCGCAGGTGAGAAAGCTTCTACTAGTGGTATTGGTGACCTCTCCCCCACCAGGCTCCGCGACCCCATCACTCCCACCCTCGCCCAGCTCCACTGGCTTCCCTCCCCATCCCTCAGAGGATCGAATTGCACACAAAATTTAATTTTATCCACGGAATTCTTGGCCCGGAAACCCGAGGAAACACCGTTCTCTTTCTGAACAGTGTCATGAGATCTCTACCGTCCGCCCTAATGAAGCAGATGAGTTGGGTTGGCCTCAAGCCACACTTTCCAGAGGGTGTCAGCCCACATCAGAAAACTGGCACAAAATTAGCTTCACTCAAGAGACTGATTGGCGTGGGAATTCAAAAAATGTCACTGGTAAAGAGTAGGGATAGGTTTCAGCCACAGGGAAGGAAATGAAGAGAACCTAGCAATAGAACATTTAAGCAATTTGAACATAATCAAGAACATTGGTGAACCAGTATACAAAATGATTAGTCTCTGGTTGTATGCAATGGACTGGAGACTTCCAACAAGGTAGAAGGAACCACCTTTGCCACACTTCTATCTGATCTTGATTTGACTCCAGAGTCTAGAAGGGACATCCTTCCAACATGAAACATGCTGTATATAAATGTAAATTTGTGCAACAATATGTTGACTCTGAACCTGGATGAGTACGACAACTGCTCTGCTCCCCCAAATAATCGGACAAGTTTTGCAATGAAGAGGCTACAATAAAATCATATAGTCAAACCTGGAAGGAGAGTTCATATTGTGTAAAATTTGAGGTTGATCCAATTTACGCGCACAGGAATGGTGATCATCCATTACTCACCCAGTTGTACAGATTCCCTTTCTTTTTTGAACAGTTACATGTTTGAGTAGCTATGAGAGAAGAGCTCTGCTCTAGTTTCAAATACAATTACTAGAGGTTTCATAGAAAATAAATCTGAAGTGGATTACATGGAAATCCTAGCTGCAGGTTAAATTACTCTACCCATAATACCCGTTATGCAGTTCACTGTAAACTCAAAAGCACTCCAGCTGGCAATGATACTTTATAGAATCATAAGGCACAGAAGGAGGCCATTCGGCCCATCGTGTCTTTGAAAAGAGCTGTCGAAATCAATCCCGCTCCCCCCACTCTTTCCCCAAAGCCCTGCAAATGTGTCCTCCCCAAATAATAATCTACTTCTCTTAAATCAGAAGAACTCTTAATTTATTTTGGTCTCCACAAGTTGGTATCACGGTGGTATAACTTTGAAACTGAAAGTGTAGCAACTGCTCTGCTCTTTTCTATTGTTTTGACAGCAAGATGATTGTGAATTAATTCTTACAGAATGGGACAAATTGACTGAAGCCAACTCATCCGATATAAAACACTTCCACAGGGTAAAAGTTGGTCAGAATCCGGAGAGGCTAGTGATGCAGTTTCAGAAAAGATTTAGATCTAGACTATATGGATAAACCGACAGAAACCAAACAACAACAAAGTTACATTTGTATAGCGCCTTTCACATTGGGAGGACGTCCCAAGGTGCTGGACAGTCACCGGGGAGACTCGGTGGAGGGGAAGTGGGGTGACCGATGGGACCGTCAAAGAGGAGGGAGGAGGGTGTTGAGGCGGGACTTGAAGGATGCCAGGGAGGGAGCGAGGAGAAGGGACTGAGGGATGGAATTCCAGAGATTGTGGGGGCAGAGTGGCTGAAGGCTCGCCCACCAATGGTGGGGCAGAGACATGGAGCAGGCCGGTGAGTGGTTTTATACAAATATTTCTACTTTACAATAAATATTATTCATTAGCACTGTTTTATATAAACATAGATATGTTACAGTTCAAATGTACAATTCCAATAGTGGGTACAGCTGATTTAAATACAACATACGGATGGATAACTGGGAGCAATAAATCAGTAATCTGCTGAAGGGTTTGATTGTTGCTTGAAAATTTGGATTATCGTCCAAAGAGTTGAGATTAGCATAGCCTTATAATTGCTTGTTTTCCTTAAACATAGCCTTATTCACTAGAGCCATTTAGCTTCAGCAGATGTGTCACCAGTGATAGGATAGCACATATTATACTATATTGGCACACGCATGTCAATTATTCATAAATCCATTTAGCAGAATGCATATTTGACACTCTTCCAAAGTGCAATATTTAAATTTTCCCACAGGCCTGAAAGCAGCCGTCTTTCGACGTGAGTGACCGTAAACAGGTTTACTGCAATGATTACATTCAACAACCGCTTGCAGTTACGTGGCAACCTTCTCACATGGTAGGATCTCGAAATTCCTAATCCAGGTTTGGTATAAAGTTAGTTGGTTAGTTTCAGACAAGATAGATGATCTCGCATTGGCCAAAAACCTAAACCATTTCCTAATTTGACAAGACGCTGTACACTCTCTTTCCATTCAGTGTTCAAAAATTTTAAACCCGAAAATAGTTTTTTTTTCCCCCTCCATTAATTTTGATCAAGAGCACATCTCTAACCGTTGCCTGTCTGTCTTCCATGGCTCAGTATTACACTCATGAGAAGTTGCAGATCAGACAAAATATTTCAGATAATCTTCCTTTTAGAACTACTCTAGATATGGGGAAAAAAAATTGTTTCAATGTGCAACAAATTCTCGCAATTAATTCTTTACCAATTTTCTCACTCAATAAAAAGAGGATTCTCTCTTCCGCCTTCCCCATGGGACCACAAATAAAATGTTAAAAGAGAAAAGTGCTTCAGGCATGTTTCACATGTGCTTGAACTCTCTAACAGTAGTGGGAGCAGTGATGCAGGAAGAGACAACAAATGAACAACCTATTTTGCATTGGTTTGCATGCGTCAGTCCTGACGAAGGGTTGTAGATCCGAAACGTTGACTCTTTTTCCTTTCTCCATGGATGCTGCCTGACCTGCTGAGTTTCCCCAGCAACTTCTGTTTTTGTTTCAGATTCCCATCATCTGTAGTTTTGAACCTATGTGTGTTTTGTCCATGTAATCTGCAGAGCCCCAAGTGTTGGTCCACATCACACACAGTGAGTCCTCCCTCTCTGGTTGGGCGCTGATACTTGCAGAAAGGAAAAACAAGTTGATTCTGTGTGTTTGATCAAAGACGAGATATAAAAGATTTGATGCAGAAGTACCTCAGTGGGTTAATGGACACTTCAGTCCATCAGTCCACCAAGAGTTTCCTGTTATTAATGAATGTATCTGCATTGTTGTGTTGTTCCCAATATTCCAGCCAGAAATCAGCAGTGCAAGCCGCTGTACCCGATTTCTTCTCTTTTCATAATTAAACTTTCCTCATGTATAGTTAATGAGCTCAATGTCTCTGGGGGGTGTTGTGTCCCTTAAGACTACTCACAAGTTATTTTTGGTCTCGCTGCGCTGAACATTCATTCCAAGTGATTTATTCACTTTTTTTTTTAAATCTATGTACACATGGCCAAAGAGAGCCAATGGAAGGGTGGGGGAGGGGGGACTGATGGGAGAGAAGCAGAGGTCAGTTCCACCAGGACATAAGCAAAGCCTTGCTGGCTTTTATGAGCCTTCAAAAATAAAACCGTTCTTGGAAGTACACCATTAATTCCACAGTTAAGCAACTTTATTGTTCACCTTCAAGCAACTAGAGATTACTAGGACGGAACTCAACGACACCACGTTGGGCATGCTGGCAATCTGTTTCTCCACACTACAGGATTAACATTCTTGGTTCACCGTTTCTGTCCCCGTACTCCAATCTTAAAACCCGCTCCAAAGTCTCTTGTGAATTTATGCTTTTAAATGCTGAAGGGTTTGAGAAAGTGATCTGAGGCAATAATAATAATAATAATAATCCTTGCATTTGATACAGTGCTTTTTCACATCTTATCGACGTCTCAAAGCGCTTCACAGAATGTACTGTAAAGTGAATTGACTGTGTTTCTGTGGGCGAAACGCAGCAGCCAATTGTGCACAGCAGCGTCCCCACAAACAGTCATGGATTGAAATGACCAATTTTTATTCTTGTTTTTGTTTGAGGGATTATTATTAGGCATGTGTGTGTGTGTGGAGTAAGGAAACTTGCCCAAGGTTTTGCCCTGGCCTGCCTGGATTCAACCACAGGTCTCACACTTGTAAGGCAAGTGCTCTAACCACTGAGCTACAGGACTCCACAGCGGTACTGTATCAAAGAACACATGTATGAATATTTTAGTGTTGCAAGCTGGACAGCATTTCATATTAGTTAAACATTAGGGACTCCTAACCAATGAGCTACAGGAGAGGTCAATGAAAAGCATACACTAACTACAATTAGAAAACTGTTGAGGGAGATGAGGTCTCTGCTGGCAAATAGATTATGGTGTAAATCATCATTAACTGACCCCATGAGTATCATAGGACTGGAAAAGGCTATTGGACCATTGCCCATCTATTATCAACACAAGTTATTTCTAAATCAAGGAACTGCACGTTTAAGTTGATAGGAACAAATTTATTTCATTTTCTAAATTTATTTGCGGTTTGCTTACACTTACCTGATCAGTTCTTGACTTTAAAAAAAACGCGTACAACCAAATACCTAATTATACACTATCTATCCTTTTCAGTTTAGAAAAATAAGCATGTCTTTTAGTGAGGCTTTCCGAGCATTGATGTGGGAATTGTCTGTTCACATTATCAGAAGCACGGAGCCTAATATTTTACGTATCTGGATAGATTATAGTGTATTTATCACCTGAAAAAAAGCAGTAAGCAATTACAGCGTATTTAATGACATAGCACCATTTCATTAGACTAAGTGTTCGCGCACAGTAATCAAACTTCCGGCAACAAATGTCCTGTAACCTGCATTTTCCACTTACGGAGAAATCAGATGATTTCTTGGGAAAACAGTGATTCGGACAGACAATATATTGTGCTGTGAGACATTGAAGATGGCATTATTGCAAACAGTAAGTAACTATTTTGCTTAAGCAGCAAGTACTGTACTGGATGGACACCATTACTGAGCCTGAAAAGTGAGGGAGTTAACAGTGACAGTTTTTGAAGCACCCTTTGTATAGTGACTGCTGATGTTCAACTCCCACACACACTGATGGGATTCAGTAACTGCTTTAATCCAGCATCCAAGATCTTATCAGCATTGTTTAAACATTCAAAAAAAATTCCACTGATTAATGAAAATTTCTTTATATAACCAACTTGTTACGTAAATTCATGTCCTACCCCTATCCCTCCCTCCAACACTTGATTCAGACAGTGCATATGTGTGTGTGTGTGTGTGAGAGAGAGAGAGAGAGAGGTTGTGGGGACGAGGGTGGGGTACTGTTTTGATTTTTGGCTGTTCAATTCCCTGTTCCTTTCCTTGCACATCTCTCATCTTTCAAATATTTATGCTTATCGATGTTAGCTTCGATGTCAAAGGCTTTTTTTTCGCAGAACTCAGCCTCCCTCATTTTGAATATATTTTTGTATTCTATCATTATATGGTGCTTGGAAAATACAAAATGGAGTCTGATATAGCGGATACCCTAACATTTGATATTTCAACTTGCAGAATGCAAGTTCAACAGAACTGCAAATTTAAACAAATCAGTGTCTATTTATACCAATCATTTATTCGTTTTTCCTTTCTTCCTTCCTCCCACATCCTAAACTGCAATATGTCAGTGAGCCTCAACTCCCCGGTTGCTTTCTCAGCAGTATAAATGCATAACGCATTGTGTGCATTGCAGGGTGAGGCCAATATTGGTGAGGGAAGTAAGATGCCGGATCCATTCATACCTGTCCCAATCAAAACTGCACGGAGATGGTGTAATGGAACTGTACAGGCGGGCTATGGATTCTCCCACAATTATCTTGACCGTGAAACGGGGAGAAAGGGAAGGAGGAAAACCGTAAATGGAAGAAACCCGTCAGCACAAAAATGTAGTACATTGCCGTGGTGGGTGGGGGGGAGTGGGGGGGTGGAACTTACCCAATAATAATAATCCTTGTATTTGACATAGCGCCTTTCACATCTTATCAACGTTTCAAAACACTTCACAGAATATACCGTAAAGTGAATAGGCTGTGTATATTTATGGGCGAAACGTGGCAGCCGATTGCACACAGCAGTGTCCCCTCAAACAGTTGTGGATTGAAATTACCAATTTTTTTCTATTATTGCGTTTTATTATTGTGTTGCAATGCACAGCATGTTTTGCATCTATGCAGACAAACCCGATTTTAGAAGGCGCTGATCTTCAATGTTACGCGTTGTGGGTTTCACGGGAAGAAAATGTTCTTGCAGCTGGAGTAGCGCACGAACATGGTGAACATAGTGAACATGGTGCCATATTCAGCTTCTTACACTTCTACAATCAGTCATTAGGGATCCTTACACATTCATCTGTTATTCCCAATCACAATAAAATCCCAGCACTCCTCATATTTGTATTGAAAACAAAGCAAAATTAAAGCACTAGCAGTATTCTGATAGCTCTCGAGAAAGACAAAACCTCAGAATAAAGAAAGACATTAAGTCTGCAGTCGATCATTGACACACACACAAGCACTAATTTAATACATCCAACACGAGTGGATCTAGAAAATTTATCAAGATTCTAGAACATACATTATAAGAATGAGATTTTTCAGGATCACTTGGTCAATCAGTGTTGATATTGAACCATTTCTCAATAACAGATGGTGCGCAGAGTGCTTTCAAAGAGCCACTGACCTTCATTAACTGCACTAAAGCTAACCTTAGCAAAAAAGCTTTTGTATTAACGTACAATAAATAGAAAGTAGATTAGGAAATCAATATGTATCAGTTTCAAAAGATGTTGCTGCATCAATGTGAAGGAATTGCTATTGTATTTCTCTCCCGCTCTGAGACACCGTCTGGCGTGGTGGGCGCTATATAAATCCAAGTTGCTGTTGTAGTTGCATCATCCTTTTAATAGTAAAAAAATATTTTACCACTTATTATTTCTTGGGAGGTTTCACAGGACAAACTCAAAATATTACGTGGTGTAAACCGCATCAAAAAAGTTGGGTTAAATCAGGTGTAAGAAACAACAGCCTGAAATCTACCGCAACTCAGCAAACCACAGAGCGGTATTTGTGCAAATGTCTATTCAGTGAAGAAATAATGGGAAAAATCTGTGCTTTGAAGTTGGATTTTCGCAGTAGTTTTTTAAAAAAACATTGCAGACAGACAGATGGGTGGTTATTTTGATCTCTGTAGCAGAAGATTTGCCAGAAAGTCCTGATGACAGAATCACCTTCAGAATTGTTTTTTTGTTTAATCCAAAAGATTTACTCAATACAAAAATGGGATTTCTGCTTCAATCCATTGAACAATTTAATCCCAAACGGTACATCACTAGATCATTTTTATAAATCTTACAAGTTGTGGATTCATAATACTAGAACAGTTAACCACCCACGAAATTCCCCTCCAGAAGATGAACAAACACCAGTCTCTATCAGGAACACTATGGTTAAATGAAAACTTAATTATAGTTTTCTTCCTTGCACTCTGAAGCTGGTTATAATAATAATAATCATCCTGGCATTTGACCTAGCGCTTGTCACCTCTTCTTCTAGACGTCTTAAAGCGCTTCACAGAATATACTGTAAAGCGAATTGACCATATATTTGTGAGCAAAATGTGGCAGCCCAATTGCCCACAGCAGCGTCCCAACAAACAATCGTGGATTGAAGTGACCGATTTATTATTGTTTCTATGGGGTTGAGAGATTATCATTGGTGTGCGGAGAAAGGAAACTTGCCCAGGATTTGGCCCTGACCTGCCTGGATTCGAACCCAGGTGTCTCACTTGAAAGCAGAGCGCTCTAACCACTGAGCTACAGGACTTCTCATTTCTCTCTCAAATGTAAATCCAAACACCTAAACTAAATAATAATGTCTGCAATTGATATAGCACTTTCATACCGACAGGACATATCAACGCACACCACAGGGTTTCAAAGTAAAACGCAGTGACTCTGTATTTTGTAGGCAAATAACAAGAGAACCAATTTGAACAAAGCCATATCTCACAAACAGCCATGAATTGAATGATCAGTTTTATCTGGGGGTAACGGTGGCCGAAGAGACCAGGAGAAACTCCAACTCTCTTTTTGAAACAGTGCCATGGAATCTTTAATGTCTGTCCGAATAGGGAAATGGAGCCTCAATTTAACGCCTCATCTAAATAAAGTAAAAGCCCGTTTATCTGTGACCCGATCAGCCGTAACTTCCGTATAACCGGCACCTCAAAACGTTGGTCCCCATTCGATTAACCGGAATTTATCCGGAAAAAAAATACAGTTTTAACTGTCCTTCAAACACTGAGTCCAAAATCATTGGGGGTATAGAGCACAGTGTGCCAAATTATATAGTACTACCTGCTACGAAGCAAAGTCAGAGTGGATCAGTGTTCGGAACGTCCTCCAGACGTGCAAAATAAATATAATTTTGTTGTTGTGTTGTGATCTCATTCCATTAATTATTCTAATCTGGGTTACTAACATTCGACTGATTTATAATCACATTACAGCCCAAATAAATGACCCATATCTGGTAGTTCACTACCCCCTTCAGTGAGCAACAGTAATACACTACTACTCCTACCTAGATTGGCAGCTATTCAGAAGTTTACCGATTAAACCAGTGATGCGAGCGTTTGGAATGAAGGTATAATTCAATCACTTTGACAATTGGGAGCCATATTGGATTTATTATAAAATCAAATCACTTAGTATTTCTTGTAGCCTGCAGTGCTCAGATTTAACCAGTTTGCGAGGCTGTACAGATTCCCTTTGTAACTTTAATATAACCCAAAGCAGAACTTGTTAAGAGTTTTTACACAATAGATCTGTAGTTGGTTGGCTGTTTGGACATTTATCTGTGGGACCTCCAATCAGTCCAATTACTCTTCGATGCTGCAAATCTCTTCCCTTTACAGCTTTGCTTTAGTCATGTACCCCAACTGTTTGACAGGGAAACTCCTGCTCCATCCTAGACACAGCGCAATATTACTTCAGATCAAAAACTCCAGTTATTTTAGCTAGAAAGCACCAATTTCTAATCTCGTGAATGAGTTTAGAAAATGCGCAGTAATTTTCAACTGCTAACGTCGCTACTTAAAGGAAAAAAATCTGACTGGGTCACTGTGATATACTGAATTTAATGATGAGTATGTGAAAAAACACACAAGTGCAGAATTTCCAGACAATTCTGTTTAAAAAAAAATTCAAAAAAACTTCAGTAAAATCCACCATCGAATGAACAAAAACGTACACCAATATTAAACTATCCATTTAGACGTAATATTCCTTGTATTTGATATGGTACCTTATCACCTCTTAAAGACACCTCAAAGCAATTATAAAAATAAATAAATTGACTGTATAACCTGCTAAGTCTAAAAATTATTCTGTAGAATTATTACAAGCCAATAGCAGACCACTGTATTTTAAATCAGGCAAAAAGACAATTTATTTTCAGTTGATCTAACTCATTGTCAAAACGGTCAGTCTGGCTATTGTAATAATCACATCAACAGGTGCAATGACGTGGCTAAATACTGTATAGACAAACCCTTGGACTTTTTGGGTGTATCCTAGGTATACGTTATTAGGTTATTAATTGCTTATAATTTACATCGCTCCAATCCTATTTTCCACAGAATGCACTCTCCCATTAGGACGGAAACTAGTGCCTATACTCGGGACGTCCTCCCCACGTGAAAGACGCTCGCTCTGCAAATGTAATTTTGTTGTTGTTGTTGTTGTATACTTCTTGTATATCACCGTTAATAGTTTTCATGGCCATCTTCACATGAATTATTTGTAAGCCAATCAATTGCATGCAACTATAATAATCTTTCCCTTTGGTAGATCACGTTGCTGAGGCTTCTCGAAAAGCATTACACAATATTCTACGGGAATGACTGTAGGTCAGCAGCTAACTTGTGCACTGCAAAGTGCCACAAACAACTGTGTGAAATGAATGACCAATATTATACGGGGGATTGTTGGTCAGGACAGCGGGAGAAATACCTTTTCTTTTCAAACAGTGTCATGGGCAATTGTGAAGGTAGACAAAACCTCAGTTTACTGTCTCATCCCAAGGTATATAAGCCAACACCGTGAGCTCAAAGTCCCACCTTATGATTTCAAGAGTGTTACCAACAGAGTCAAACTGAAACAACAACAGCAAGCAACTAAATTTTTAAAGAAGCTAGACTACATACTGCTTTACAGCATGCAGGTGGGGGGGAGGAGAGGAAGGACAACAGAGGCAGTTCAATGCAGTTCAGAGGGAGGAGTGTACAAAGAACATCTGAATCATCATTATATTGGAATTTTAAAAAGGGGGAGGTGGAATACAGACTTGTGGAATCGCAATGTAAATTATAATAGCACTGTGCTTATTACCATGGTAATGAAATTGAACATTAGCAAATTAGTCAAGAAATCTTGCAGAGACAGAATCCTGAAATATTCAATAGGACGTATTTGAGTTGAACAGTTTTTTTTTGCGTACTAAAATACTCTGAACAAGTAATCAGCCTAAGAATTTACATCCTATTCATAAAGATCAGTATACACTTTAGGTATAAGTTTGCTTGGTTGAAGTACGGTATATTTGGGGGAGTTGAGGACTAAGCCCCCTTACTAAACAAGAGCCAAGTCAATATTCATTGGAAAAGGGAAAAAAATTGCAATGTTTCAAACTCTCCATTGAGAATACTGACAGAAATTTGGGACTGAATTCTCAAGACAGACAATGAGGAAAACTGGATGTCATGGTTGCCTTATATATGACAGTGGTTACTTCACATGCCTCACTATTTTCTCAAATTCTAATAGTTATGATAAAAAATAATCCTTGCATTTGATATAGCGTTTTTCACGTCTTCTAGATGTCTCAAAGCGCTTCACACAATCCGTGAAGTGAATTGAATGTATATTTTGTGGGAGAAACGCGGCAGCCAATTGCGCACACGGCAGTGTCCCCCCCCCACCCCCAAACAGTCGTGGATTGAGATGAACCCATTTTTTTTTTTAATCGGATTGTTTTTTGAGGGAATATTATCAGGTGTGTGGAGTAAGGAAACTTGCCCGCGGTTTCGCCCTCCCTGGAATCGAACCCAGGTCTCGCGCTTGCAAGGTAAGGCAACCACTGAGCTGCAGGACTCCACCGCTCCATGGTACACATGCAGGCTGTCACAAGCCCAAACTGTAGCATAAAATACCGGAAAGTATACAGGATAAAGGGCACATATAGACATTGTAGAAACTTAAATATTTGATTTGTCTGCCTGCAGGATCAGAAATCCATTTTTGCGTGTAAAGAATAAGGGCTGAACCCTCTGTATACCTTACCACAATATTATCAGATTTCCTTTTACACCGTTTGGCTCCCTCGTTTTCTATCTCTGCTACTTTAATGCTCTGCTGCTCACAAATATACACCAACGGCAGTCGTTAAATCTTTAATATGGGGGTGGGAGTGGGGTGGGGAGGGGAAAGCAGGAAGAGAACGGAAAGAGAAACTGACTAACCATCACAATCGGGAGTGCAAAGCCAGGTTTCAGCTCCCTGCTCGACGAAGAACACAAACACATGAAAACACATATTCACCAAGAACCCGCTGAGTCTCATTAATCCTCCCAGTCCACGATTAAGTGACTCGTAATTCAGGGAAAAATGCTTACCTTTGTTGTTACGATGCACAGACAATCCATCCTTTGAGCATAGCGATTGTTTTACAGGGTTTTTTTCCAGTAATGCATTGTTTCTCAGAAGCCTTCAGCGGCACGGTTAGGCACAGAGAGGCAGCAGCGCTGCAGGCTACTTTGGAAGAAGGTTGAGAAGCGATTCAGTGCAGACTAAAAGAGCAAAACTTGCAGCAGGTTACTGGTGTTGAAGATCAACAACGTGACCCGGAGGATGCACATAGCTGATCGTTTACTCTCTTGGTAACAGCAGCAGAGATTTGTAGTCATCCCAATACTTAGGTGTACGTTTACAGAGCAGCAGAGAGAAATGCGGAGGAGACCACTGCTCTCACTTCTGCTGCTGCCTCATTAACCCACTAAACGCAACAGCTTAAAGCTGTGGTACAAATGAACATTTCCCAAGGATCTGAATGAAAAGGTTTTTCGACTCGAAAGAGACCAAGGGCTTTCTTTGCACAGCTCGTATTCTGAATTTTCTGAGCAGGACTGAAAAGATTCATCACACCATTTAAGCCTCGGCAGCCCGCAAAACAATTAACTTTTTTGGCCACTAATCAATGGAAGAGTCTATGTGTGGATTTAAAAGGGAGAATGATCAGAGAAAAGAAGCAAATTGCAGTGGTTAGAGAAAAAACAAATAAATCCAAAGCTGGCATCTAAAAGTCAAGTTCACTTTAAAACAACAACATTACACTTGTATACACTTGTATTGTGGAGTCTCCTGTAGCTCAGTGGTTAGAGCGCTCGCCTCACAAGCGTGAGACTTGTGTTCGAATCCAGGCAGGTCAGGAAGAAACCTTGGGCAAGTTTATTTACGCCAAACACACACCTAATAATAATCCCTTTAAAAAAACACACAATAATAAAAATTGGTCATTTCAATCCACGACTGTTTGTGGGGACACTGCTGTGCACAATTGGCTGCTGCGTTTCGCCCACAAATTCACAGTCAATTCACTTTACAGTCTATTCTGTGAAG
The DNA here is from genome assembly GCA_035084275.1 of Hydrolagus colliei. Classification (NCBI taxonomy): domain Eukaryota; kingdom Metazoa; phylum Chordata; class Chondrichthyes; order Chimaeriformes; family Chimaeridae; genus Hydrolagus; species Hydrolagus colliei. The sequence goes on along the minus strand of CM068751.1, from coordinate 20,109,537 downwards.
CGCTTTGAGACACACTCTAGAAGACGTGAAAAGCGCTATATGCAAGGATTATTATTATTATAGCGGCTTTCACGTCAGGAGGACGTCCCGAGGCGCTGCACAGTTATTGTTTTAGTGAAAAAGTAAAACCCAGTCACTGGTTGAGGATATTTAGCCTCTATATGGCAGATGGTTTAAGTCAAAATTACTACCTCCCATCATCAACACACTGTCTCGTTTCTTCAAAAAAAATCAAACCAATCCCCTTATTTTAAAGAATTAAACTGCTTCACAGCTTATTACTTAGGTGTAAATGCTTAACAGAAAATTTAGAAAATTAAATAAATATGTAACATTAAAATGAATAAGTTATGTCCTAAACAAAATACTGTACATACTTGATTATTTCAATGAAAATATTATGGTTTATTAGGTTGCATTTGGTCAATTAATTTGATCAATCAATGAGCTTCAACGATCCAGTTCAATTTCACCCTCTCAGACTTGATAACACACCCTTAGCATGGACCTTGGGAACCAGTCAAAACGTTGAAAGCAAGAAGAGGATTTTTGATAAAAGGCTGGGGGAGGGTGGGACTGGGAATGGAGAGCAGAGATGAACTAATAAGAGCCTGAAGCTAATAATCCATGAATTTGACATGGGAATCCATAACATCAAATCATCCCAAAGGGGCTTTAGGGGGAATTGTGTAAAATTGTAGGGATTTTCTTTGGAGGCAAATGTGGCAATCACAAAGCACAGCGGTGTCACAAAAGTAGTCATGAAATAAATGACTAGCTTTACCTGCAGGATTGCTGTGAAGGACACCAGGGAAAAAAATCCCTTCTCTTTTATTTAATGTCATGGCTTCGTTACCATCCATCTGAAGTGGCCAGGTGGACCTCTGTTGAACATGTAAACTGCAGGACAACAACTCTGACAATACTGTACTGCTCCTCCTCTGATGTACCCCACCCCAACCACAGACTATGAACTTCATGTCCGAATGTGAGGTCTGAATCCACAACCTCCTAACCCGGTTAGTATAATTTATTGTTATATAACCGGAAAAAAAACCTCCCTCTTTAATAACATTTAGCACTGATAAATTTACAATGGTGTCTTTCAATTTTCCTAACACCAGCGACAAATACAAATCTCTAAATTTAACTTGAATTTCAGTAATAAAATGGAAGCATTAATAAAAGATGGTGTGATGAAACAGGCAAGAACTATTGCAATGTATTAAAGGGCAATTTGATCCAAACAGTCAACTGTCCACAATAAGGGCAATAAAACATCTTTTGTCTCCAAGGGATACCGTTTGGAATAGTTCAAACTGATCTTGTGAAGAAATTACTGTAGCTATTTATGATGGATGCAGGGTTGTAGCTCAAGCAGTTTGTTTAGTCACCAGGACATTGAGATGGCGTTGTAGTTAACACAGTACATTTAATGCATGCCGCCTACGTAATTCTAATTTACAGACAGCCTCGATGATGTAGCTTGCCATTACTTGACAGATTTTTAATCACGACTCGAAGAAAGTCCTTTAAAAATATCGCAAAACCCAGCAAGTAAGCCAGTGTTAATGGAAGATATCACTGCATGAGAATGGAGATTATGTAACCTTATTAATGCAATGATCTGAAAAAAAATGATATAACACCTATGAAAAAAGTTAAAAGCGCTCTGAGAGGCGTTACCCTATGTGAGTGCTATATAAATGCAAGCAGTTAGTAAAATTAAAAGAGAAAAAAAGTTATAAATCACCTCTTTGTATTTTATAGTAATCAATCAAAACTTACATTTATATTGCACCTTTAACGACGAGAGGACATCCCAAGGCGCTGTTCAGTTAGGTAGGGACATAAAGTAGGGGGGGAGGGGTTGGGGCAGGATGAAGACGAGTAGGAAAATTGACTGTATATTTGAGGGCGAAACGCAGCAGCCAAATTGCGCATAGCAGCGTCCCACAAACAGTCATGGAAGTGGGGTTAGGGGAAATGGGGGGGGAAAGATGTCAAGGGGAGGGATCGGGGCAGGGGGAAGGGGAGCAGGGAAGCTGACTGTATACTTGTGAGCGAAACACGGCAGCCAAATTGCGCACAGCAGTGTCCCACAAACAGTCATTTGGGGAGAAAGGGGAGAAAGGAAGAAAAGAGGGCAAGGTGGGAGAGGGAAGGAAAGGTGGTGTAAGGCAAGGTCAGGGAGGAAGGTCAGGGAGGAAGAGGGGGGAAGATATTAGTAATAATCAGTTAATTAATACTAGTATAAAATAAATACTAATTATTTAGTATTAAATAATACTAAATATTATTTAGTAATAGAACATGACTGAAGTGATTGGGCAGATAAAAGGTTTGCAACTTCATTTCCGTTAAATATGGCATATAGGAAGGTCTAACACGAACAGAGAAATTCAGTCACAGTGCATTTCAATCTACAACATGCTAATTTATTTTCCTACTCCTGTGATGTCGTTTGGATTGAGAGATAAGGAAGCAATCCAAAAACCAGATCTACTTTTTATCATTGGGCATCCTAAGGGTTTAAAACATTAAACCAATAAATGGTTGTGTTAACACTTTCCAATGATGTGTTAATTTTCTCGTTCATCAAAATGCTCGGTTGGTCGAACATCATGTAATTGTCAGAAAAATCCATTGGCGAGCTATAGAATCTGCAGGGGAAAAAAATTCCTTTTCTGCCATTAAGAGAAGCTGTCTTATAAGTCCCAGAACATCTAGCGCTAGAAAACTGGCACTAGTAACATGGCATCATTAAATGCTGAATCAGTGTGGCCTCCCACACAAAATATCACCTTGCACTCATATGATTTAGAATTAAAAGACAAAACAAAATTGTGTTTTGCTATTGGTAAACAGTGATTAGACAACTATGCTTTTTTAAAAAGACAAAATGATTAATTAGATATTAACTGGGCAGGTGTCAAGACGACACTTTCTTTAAGAGGGGGAGAAATTGGGGAGTTCTAAATTCAATATATACTAATGAAATCAGTTGATTAAGTTAAGAAGTATTGAGAATACTTTTGCAAGTATTCAAGTACATACTGCAAAGCATTGAGGCTAGCACACATATTAGGCCATAACCCACACCAGACTTCGTGATTGTGATGCAGGAAGCCAAAACATAGTGAGCGTTTATCCCCGAGTTACCTGTGCACCTTTCAGTGAAAGATCCTTTTATTGACTACAGAATTCTAGCTTATGTAATCATTTATTATATCAGTTATTCCCCACCCGACTTAGTTTCTTCACTCTCCTTTTGCACCATCTCCCAACTGCTTGGCAGTCTTACACTGAGGTGAACAGAACACTCTCAAGCCATGAAACAGCCTATTACGTGATTTTGGGGAATATTTAAATAAAACGCACACTTTTACCGTGTTCTCAGTTGATCGCTGGTTCCTATTTCTTGGACACAGTTGAGCATCAAGCCATTTAAAACATCTTGGTCTTCCAACTTCTCCCTCGGCAGGTTCTAAATCCATCCATGGGGCCTGTGCAATTCTTACGTTTACTTCCGATATGCAATAGCTTGCATTTATATAATGAATTCGGCATCGATCGGTCTAGAATGTGAGCCCTGTCAAACCCTTGATAAGATTTTGGCTGCATTCTGATATCACCAGCTTTAAAAGGGTCCAGAAAATGCACAGGAGTAGAAGATGTAAAATGAAGTATTCAAGTTTTAAGTTAGTGCGACACAGTAGGTTAAGAAATATACAGTTAAGTAGTTCCTTCCCATCACATATTCTTTGGAAATGAAGTATGTTTGACTATCATTCAAGGTAGAATTATTATTTAGAAATGTCAAGTGATTAGTCCAGTAAGATCCCTGCAAGATCTTACTGGTTCAATAATAGTATTCCTTTCCCTGGTATATCCTGCGATGTGAGAACATGAGAAAGGCTGGCAATCAAACATGCCTTGTGCCAGTTTAAATCGATAGCATAAAGCAAAGCTTCTGAAACACAAGATCAAGGCATTCTGATAATTTCGTCTTTCCCGACTAGGCACGGGTAAGATTTGGCGCCTCCCGATGCACTAAAATGATTTCCTTATGAACCCCAATTCCAAAGATTCACTCGCAGGTGTTCCAGACTTTGCTGGTAATCAATTCTCAATGAACAACAGAACTACAATAACTGATCACCAGCATTATCGCATGCACAATTAGCTTTATATATATATAATATATATATATATAAATAATATATATATATATGCAGAGTACAAAATACAATTTGAATCATTTAACTGCACAGCATAATTCATACATCATGCTCAACATCTACCTCATGGCAAAAGTAAAATATGATGCAAAGTAATTGAAATGTGTGAAATTTCAAACTGTACACTGCGTACAAAATATTTTTAGGTCACAAGACAACTACACAATAATCGGCTATTTTTCAAGTGCAATAATGGACTAATAGCTTGACATTTCTGAATAACTCAGTGTTACAGCAGATCTGGGGGTTAAAGTGAGAAGCACAAGAGGACTCACCACAAAGCAAACGTTTGGTAGGAGGTTTGAAAAGTTACCAAATGATTTTGGAATGACTGGAAGAGAAGAGAAAAGACCTTCCGACACTTAAGGCCAGTTGTTGATAAACAGTGGACAAACGCAATGATAATATCGCTGTTCTCAAACGAAGGCTACAAATGCGTTAAACGAGAAAGGCATAAGCAAATTTAACACTTGAGTTGATTTGGGGGTAATTTACAGTAAAGACACTTTTTGAGAGATCAACAAATTAATTCAGCAGCATAGTACCCCCATCTGTATTTCAATCAAAATACATCGATCTACACCACAAAAACGCGTTGTTTTTTTCTCTTGTTATCTCTGCAGTCGCAAGCTTGAATTGTATATTTATTCTGCATATCAGAATTGCTCTGATATGTAAAATGCACAAAAATGTTACACAAAGTACACCAAGGAAAAACAAAAGCACAGTGCTTCAGTGTCAAGTCATCATTTTACTTTTGCAACAGAAACGCTACAGGACAGCGAGTGCTGTGTAAGTATTTGCATATCAGCCACAGCGTTCTACAGAAAAGCCAGATTTGCAATAAGACAGTTTCAGCTATTCATTCCATTTACTTAGCAAATCATTGTATTGGGGAGGCTTCAAGTCTCAGGAAACAATTTGGTTATTTATTTAGATTTTATTATTTTAAAAAGAAAAAAGCTAGCATAAAAAAGGTACAGATTCGCTCCAAATTTGCTCAATGGAACACCACCTTCATGTTGCTATGAATGTAGTTCTACTGCACACAACAGACTTAATGTATTACAATAGATTGTTCAGTTACAGAGGTAAGCATAAATATTCAAAACTAGTGCTGGAAAGAGGAATGTTAGTGTCTAGTACTGGAAAAGCTGTCAAACAAAATCACCAGATCGCAATTATTAACTTCTTTATCCCAGTTTCCAATTATTTTCTCTTGTGGTCTGCTGCAATTCTTCTCTGGATTGCAGACTAACTCTTTTACACCAAAGATAAAATTTAATTATTCTTCAGTATTTATTCCTAGTTGTTCATTTTTAATATCTTACGGCAAAGCTGAATGAATGATTACAGCCAGGATGAGTAGAGGTATTAACTTAGGTAAAGTTTGTAAGATATTCTCATTCAAGTAGTATTCTTCCCAGCACTCTTTTTAATATGATTAAATCTTTAGAAACATTGCTGGCAAGTACAACATACCTTACATTAAATCATTTGAACAAAGCTAGGGTACATTATATAAGGGAAGGGACATAAGGCATAAATAGGTATGATGTGCAAAGGATCTTTATCTACACATTGCACAGGTAACTAAGGAAAATAAAATATGTGGACCTGTTTCAATCTATTTGTTATGAGTCACTATATTCTTTTTCTTTACAAATATTATCAAACACCCATCTGACCAATGTTACAAATAATACCTCAGCCATAAATACACAGCACATTGTTCACTAGTTATTGTTGAATCACAATGCAGTAAATTTCTATTGATACAATATAAATTTGAATTTCTAATCTGAAATATACAGTAACTTATTAGAGCATGCATTTTGTAAATATTTTAATTTCGCCCATTCCCCCCAAATAAATATTGACAAAAGGATACATACCTCCCATGGCAACATATACATGGGAAAAGAGATGCATTTAATAATTGTTAAACTCACAAAATCCCACCACAAGATGAATAATGGAGGAAGTTTATGACAGACATTCTCCAGCTACAACAGGGATACCTTGATTGTAAAGTTAAATGAGAGCTAAACTTTCAATCTCGAGCATTAAACATTTCACTTAGTTATACTGCAGCTTTCTATAGGCAGTGTGACACAAGATAACCTCGTGCAAATAGTCTGTTACAGAAGATCTTTTGGATGTATTATACTGCTTACATCAGCAAAATGGAAATGCCATCTGTTCCTATCAAGAATATGTAATTACCCCATGAGTACATGAACGTGGATTTTTCCAGAGCTTAAACCGCTTGTTCAGCTGATATGAGATCTGGGATTGTAGTGAAAAGATTTGGTTTTTAAGAACTCCCAAGTGGAAACTATATTAGTGTGAATCTAAGTGTGTATTACATTTTGGGATTGAGATTTGGTACAGCAATAGTGGAAGCTCAGGTTGATAATCTTCACTTTGAATCCTTCTGTGATCTTAGAGCTGTCATCATTTATGCAGAGCTCTGTTTGCAATTTTGAGGACAATTACACTTGAGTTATGCTGGACTGACCAACAACTACAAAATTCCATTAGTATATACCAGTGAATGCAAGCAACCAGTGTAATTCCACATTGTCAATATCACTCCAAAATAGTACCTCTTCAAAAACGCAGTGCTAAGTGCAGTGCTCAGTAGTGAAGTGGTTCTGTTAACGACGGAGTCGAAGAAGTCAAAACAATTCTTTTACACATTTTACAAAATCAGTTGAATGCTACAATGGCTCAGAAATGGGGCACTAGTGTATTGACCCCCCCTCCCGACAATTTTATGCACGTTAGAAGATAATGGAATTTAGTTTAGGCCAAACTAACAATTTGGAAAGCTGAACTCTCATGTCAGGGTGGCACCGTTCCAATTCTAGAGTTTAATTCTGTTGAGAAACAGCCGTTTTAGGAAGTCAAGAATTTTGTTTGAAAAATCTCCAGAGGACAAAGTTTGCTGTTAAATGGATTTTCTGATTGATGAGCTAGACAAGCTGGTCAACAATTAGCAACTCTTTGAATTTCCACAGACCCATGTAGGATTCCTCGGACACAGTTAACCCCAGAAGACCCTTCTTATTAACCTGTACTTCAATCTCCACCCAAAACACAAGATTTTTTAAACATATAAACACATGCTATTGAATTAATTGATTCAACAGGGTTTGGAGGGCAGTTTACTGGGTGTTGAAGCTAGAACAGTATTCAACTCACTAAGATATTCAGATGTTAGTTAGATTGATAATTTCCACAAGGGTTCTACCATTCACACTCAAGGGTATGTGTTATATTGTTGAGGATTATTGTCAAAATGCACAGCTCGAAACTCAAAATTCCATCCCATTTGCTAGTCAACCACCATTTCTGGCTGATGTTCACACAATAAGTGTTCAATTAGACTGCACCCAGATATGCTGCCATTATTCAATGAAACTCAGCCGTGCCACAGTCTCAATCCCAACCAACACAGAATAAGGGAAAAACAGTCCTATAAACATTTTGACCATCACCATTAAACCAAGTCTCTGGGTTTCCTCTCTTGCATTCTTTAACTCCGCTTGCTTTTAATTTTCTTCAGGGGGGGGATTCTGAAGGTTTAAGACCACATCTTTTGTTGCAGTAATTGGTTCGAAGAAGGTATTAATACGTGAGAATACTTCATAACAAGAGTACGAGAACTAAAAATCTGCTCGACAAAAAAAAAAGTGCAGATCCTTTCCCTCACTGGATGCAAGTTGAGTTGGAGATAAATCAATGCACTTTACATACATTTCTGTATTACTATAAATCAGAAGCAGTGGAATCTTCTGGTGCCACCTGTCCAGAAGAAGCAAAGAAATAGATTTTCAAAGTTCTGTGCAACATATTCAGGTGGAGCAGTTTTCCTTATATTAAAAAAAGCATTTGCATAAATCTTAATCTATTCCAATTTAGCATTGGAATATAACATAGTCTGTCCAGTGCTTCAAAATTAACAGAACTCCTAAATAGATCGGAACTAATCATCTGCAGCGCTCAATGTCTGGAGTTAACACAGCGTGTAAAACAAACCTTGAACTATTAGCAAACACCTGTAGCAGAAGTCGCTGATTCACCAAAAAACACAGATCAATATGGTGTGCATTAGGCACATACAGGAAATGTCAAACAGTCTGCATTAGGCAAGGTATGATTTATATAAGGCACTTTCTTATGTGATGGCAACACATTTGCATGCATCACGTGCATGGTCACCATGACATCTTTCCTAGTCTTTGTCTGAATTATGCCAGTGATCAGTATGAGGATCACTGTTTCAAAAAAAAATTTGCTTTCAATATACAGTTTTAATAATTTACCAAGTCTACATTCTCAAACAACAAGTTGAATTGAAACAAAAAAGGTGGTACACACACCAGCACTTCAGACACTATGTTTGCTTTAGTAGAAATGATTGTTACCACTGTCAAAAACAGTTCTTAACTGTTAATACAGGAAGAAGTCATATTGTGTTCTTGTTAGATTACTAAAATAACTATCACACATGGTATAAATAGTAAAATCCCACCGATGTTTGAGCAAAACTTACAAGATTGTGCTATTTGCGTCCACTTCTGTTACAGATGCTCAAATACATTAATAGGGGTTGAAATTTCCTCTATCATTTCCAGATTTGTAAATAGACATTTTTAGCAGTGTCTCGGTCTCTGTATATTCTAATGAACAAACAACTGAAAGCATCCTATATGTAGTATTAGAACAATCCTTTCATCATGCCGAGTTAATAATGAGGTTAATGGATCCAATGTTGAAGTTATACAAGGGTCCTTAAACGAAACGTCCTCCCGACCCCTTCATTTACAGCGAACCTTGCACAATCTGGGTATAAGGAGTGGGGTTGATTCTTGATGCTCAAGTCTCCTGAACTCACTTGAATGAAGTTTGAAAAATTGCATTTGTTTCTAATATCTCATAGTTGTCTACAATAGAAACTGCAAACGATATACAAAACTCATTTCAGATTAAACTGGTTTGGGACGTCCTCCCAGCGTGAAAGGCGCTCTATAAATGTAACTTTGTGGTTATTGTTCAAGTACCCTTATCTCGTTGTTAGTGTAGTTACATGTGTCTCGGTTACAAGTGAACACCAATCAAACGTTCTTAAGAGTAAAGAATCAAGTTATTACTGCAGTTAGGTCTGTGACAAGTTAATGGAACATGCAATTGTGAAGACACTTCCCACAGAATCGATGTATAAATATTCACGAGATTTTTGAAGAAAGTACGCATCTCCTGAGAGGTAAAAAGCCATTTCCAACACCAACACGTGAGAAATCCTTAGAATACTTTAGGCTAAATAAAATACAATACTGGTGTAGCACTCAAGAGATGTTATGCTGCATGAATATAAATACAAGTTGGGTTGTGTATAATGTTAAAGTACACCAGTTACACGTTCTTGAAAGATCTACTATTTACATTATTTAAGCAATGGACTCATACAGACGACTGCATGCACCAAGCACCATTTCTTCTCTAGTTCTCTCTCTCTCCTCTCAGCACCTCCCACCATCAGACTAAATGCCCCAACTTTCCACTGCCAAGACATCATGCTTTTCAACAACTTTTAATCTACTTAGTCCACACCTGAAATAACTGAACCGTAGATATTGAAAAGTAGGGGGCCAAGGACACAGCCCTGGGGGACACCACTGTGGGGGCTGGAGGAGAAGATAATGGTGGAGACAAAGTAGAGAGGGTGAGAAACCAGACAAGGGCAGGTCCATGAAGATTGAGCTGGGAGGAGAGGAGGTGTAGGAGGATGGAGTGGTCGACAGTGTCGAAGGCAGCAGAGAGGTCAAGGAGAACAAGGAGGCAGAGGGAGCCCTGATCACAGATGTTAAAAATGGCACCATTCATTCAAACACCATTGTATTATACACCATAAAGCTGCCCTCTAATGTTGCATTTTAGGTCAATTAAATTTTCCAAATACTGTACTGCATCTGAAGAAGACAGCACGCCAAGAAAAATGGCTTCCATTTTCACAAATTAAAAACAGTCAAAAACCAATCTGTTTTGGTCAACCTGCTATCTGATCGTGCGGAAAACCCCCCACATAATTATGCACAAGTCTAACACAGCAAAGTTCCACATAAAGAGGATGTCTGCATGTGAAAATGTTCCTGTGTTTGGAATGGAATGTTCTCTCTCTCTCTCCCCCACTCTGGGGGGACATATCCAGCTTATCTGATTTCAGGGAGCATGAGGTGCAGGTTGCCGTGTGTGGGCTAAGACTCCAGGATCCCAGAGTGTCCGACAAACTGAGCTTACATAACTCACCATTGAAAGTACCGTCTGGCCATCACTGTCCAGCTGATTGTCCAGCTAAAATCATCCCATGGGAGTTGAGTGAGAAGGATCTCAGCCCTCTCCACATGCTGCCACCAGGGCCAGTCTGACAGGTCATATCTGGTCCCTGCAAATACTGTAGTACTGGCAAGTTTGATTCGATTCCAAAATGTAACTGCCAAGCACATCACATTACAGAGTCGGCTCAAAGTCACAAAGTTCAAGGGAAATGACCACACACCCTCGGCTGCGCTATAAATCACAGGGATCATATATAAACGGTTGTGCCTCTCTTTCCTCAGGATAATCAGATTATTTTTACTTCAATCTTAAATACCCTCCATCCTCTGTAAAAGATAATAAAACTCGCACTGCAAATATCACCCCTGAAAAATGCTTTTTCAGGCCTCAATTCCTTCGCAGTAATTTAAGGAATAAATAATCTGGTTTTACCTTGTCTCATTTCCTTTACTGTTTTAATCAACTTTAAATTCAGCATTCGCTCTATACAAATGGATTGTACACTGTACTGGACAGAAAGTGGATATATTTTAAACTATGGGAACTTAATATTTTCCTGTTGCAATATAATTGTTATAAATAACACAAAAAAAACTTGTTCCTCAGGAAAATACATTATTGTACTACTGTATATTAGTTTTTTAAATAAGTTTCAAATAAAACCCAAATGTGTTTTGAATTGAACTAGCTTTCACTATTTCAAATTGTTAAAATTGTATTTTTCAAATTGGAACCAATCACCAACATACATAACGGGCAATTAGCTTGGGGCATGGGGGAGAGAAGGGGGGGGGGGGGGGTGGAGGGGAGGGAAGGAAACACAAAAGCCATTCTCCCTTTGATATGTTTATGTTAATGGTGTCATAGCATGGTTGAAATAGTTACCTTTTCCCACATAGCTTGCATTTCCACAATCACTCTGTGTATTGTGTTGGTGGTGGAGGGGGGAGGTGGGAGGAGGTGGCGAACAAACCCTAAGCCACTCAGGCAATGATTATACAGCAGAGGAATGGAAGGCATTCAGACTTTTGGGGAAAAAAACAGATGTCTAATAATTTCCACTCTGATGGCGAGGCTCACTTCTGGTGGTGTGATGAAGAGGAATTCCTACAAAGCACAGATGGACAGCTAGCATGCACTTCAAAACTATGCTGGGTGGGGGGGGGAAGAGGGAGAAACACATCAGCAACCTTTGATTTTATCTTTCAAAATACTCCTACAACCTGCAGTTTGAATATACAGAATATTCTGTGAAGCACTTTGAGACGTCTAGAAGATGTGATAAGGCGCTGTATCAAATGCAAGGATTATTATTTATTTTGAAAAACATACCAAATGAAGTTGTGCAATCAAAATTGCTCATCTCATAACAGAATAAATTTTTTTCTCTAAGGATTATTTATAATTTATGCACTCATGCACAAACAATCTTGATCATTAACACTTCAAATTAAATATGTGCTTACTATTAGATTTCATTTAGAGGAGCCAGATTCCAGATGAGTGCTGGTGAAATCTGAATCATTTCCTTTGAAAGTCGATGGCAGGTAGATAGGTAACACCACTCCCATTCCCCTGCAGACCAACGCCTTGCTTTTCGCAAGTATTCCCAAGCAATGCAACTAATAAAACCTATGTGGCAAACAGCTTCTCAATAACACGTGAACCCCACTAACAAGCAAAATAAAACTTCTAACGTTGTAACCCAAAAATACTCAAAGGCAAGGACATTAAAAACATCTCATCTAATAGATAGCATCATATCCAACAATCTTTTACAGGTTTTGACCAACAAGAGTGTTGACCAAGGGGTTTAGCATTTGGGTGCTTAGGAAATTAGATAATGGGAGGAAAATAGGATTCAACCATTATCCAGGAATGTCAGGTCGTAATATATTAAAATCCTATTGTTCCTTTAAAATAGATTTCTAGCATTCCGTTGCTTTTGAAGTGGAAATACAAAGAATTTTCTTGCTTATGTCATGCTGTCTCCCAGTGGTCAAACAGACTCGTTAGAGGAAACGCTGCCTGCTAAGATTAAACATTCAACAAGCACAGATCATGCGATGTCGATCATGAGATTAAAAGAACGAAAATGGAGATGTGAGCATTACAAATTTCACCCGGCAACAAATTCATTCTTCAGCATGTCTACAGTATTCAAATCTCTACCAGATAGCAATCCATTCATCAGAAATAATTCAAGATTCTTTTCTCTTTTATTATACCTTTGAATAGTTCAAACCAGAGCATAAAAAAACATCAAAGTGGTCATTTTTGCTTCGTTTAGGATGTGAAATAAGCTCCTCAAATCTTCAGCAGGGCTTGAAGTTAACCACTTTTTCTAAATTGTTGAGTCAACCGCAAAGAAAAATCATGAAAGGATTTTCAACTGCTTGACATTAAGGTAGACAATAAGTTGTATAGTGTACTTTAAAGTTAATCAACTGCTATAGAAATCATAGATTCAATTTTACAATGGTACAAATGGTGTGTTTTGGGTTTGACAATAATTCTTTCTAATAATCCGTGCATTTGATATAGCGCCTTATCACGTCCCCTAGACATCTCAAAGCACTTCACAATATACTGTAAAGTGAATTGACTGTATATTTTGTGGGTGAAACGCGGCAGCCAATTGCACACAGTAGTGTCCCACAAACAGTCATGGATTAAATCGATTAATTTTTTTGAGGGATTATACACCTTGTTCATAGCCTCCCTATTAAAATAAATGTGTAACAGTTCTGTCCTCACAAACCACTTTGAGTCTTTCCATCCAGTCAATAGGATGCAACCCAAAATAATAAATTAGATATTCCATCAAATGCTCAAGACTATTTATATAACCTCCATTGCATCCCTGCTGCCACCCCCAGTTGAAATCAGCTAATTTAACACAGACGGGGTGAGGAATGAACCAAATTCCTTACTGGTCTTTATGGTTCAATTCTATATTATTGTGTGGCCATCTGCCAACTAAGACAAACAAAATGTTTATGCCATGATTCAAAATCACATAAATAATATATTATTGCAGGTGTATCCTTTCAAGGTGGAATAATTATCTAACTGGGAATGGGTTTTATGCAAAGCGCACATTTCAAATCCAAGATTTTTTTATTAAGTTTAAAATTGTACCTTTTTAGTAGCGAGCAATTTGACAAGAGTCATAAAACATTACAGCCTAGAAACAGGCCATGTAGACCATTAAATCTCTGCTAATGTTACTTTCATTGCACCAGTGGTGAACATTCCAACTGCTGGTGGCTCATGGAACAGTAGCTCCAGGCAGATTATTACTGGTGCATAAATGTCATTAATTTTAAGCGCTTTGAGACATCGATAAGACATGGAAAGCGCTACATAAATGTAAGGATTATTATTATATTTCATATCCAACATAAATAGAATGATCATATTGTTGTAGTAGGTACATATCATACAGCATTCCATAGACCCACTCATCTCACATCTCTGGGGGAAGCAAAATATACCGTTCAGCAATGGATAACTACATTGTTCTCCCCTGTCATACTGGTTATGAAAGAGCATCCTCCCACCCCCCCCCTTTTGCCAACTACTTTAATATAAAAGTAAGATGGTAATGGCATTGACAATTTCACTATTTTCCCCCCAGATCATGTGTTAATACTGCAAACTCAAGTAGCTCCTCTCAAACTTGTGGGCAACAGAAGTCCAGAGGAAATTTTCACCCGTAAATAAATTTCTGGAATAAATCAAAGAAGCCAATGAAATGGACATGTATGTGGATTTGTAAATGGGTTCCTCAGGGATTTAAGAGTTTCTAAAGAGAAAAATAGTTTATTTGTTAGTGAGTAGACTGGTGTAATTGATTTACCAAGAAGGTGATAAGTTTCTTGAGTTAATGGCTTTTTAATGTGTAGGAAGGGCATAAGTACACATTGGGATAGCACCACAGCTATTTGCGAGTGTGAACTTATTTTCTTCCACGTTGGAGAGTATTCACACTAATAAACTACAACACACTGAGCTTTACATTTTCAATTCTTTAGTTTGCTTTGAATACCATAAGGAATAAGTAGAAATTTGTCCTGGTGAAATTAAACACATCAGATACTCAAATGAAAGGCACTAAGCATGAATGATGGAAGATGTTAGATACACATGTGTAGTACTTACATGTACAACCTGAGCAGTGACAGAATCTTTCAGAACATCAAGTATTTCATTCAGCAGAGAGTGATCCTACAAAAGCAAAATTATTCAGAGGCAAAAAAAAAAGAGATTGAGAGAGAATTGGCAATCAAATGTCCGGAAGGACTCGGATTTACTGTCCTCGCTGAAGTTAAGTCAATCAAATCTGCTCTAAATGCGTTTGACTATAACACAGCAAACAGAACACAAACATTCTTCATTGAGTTGCCAACGATTCAAGATGTACAATCTATGCCAGTACAATTAATAGTAACCTTGGCAGTCAAAAGGCCTCCTCTCGGACAGCAAAACTTGGAAACAGCTTACTTAACTTGAAATGTTTGAAGTGCACATTGTATAAAACATTTTAGTTTAGTTATCACATTAGATTGAATACCGGTGTTCTTTAATTCACACTCAAATTTCAACAGATCAACCTAGAATCTGCATCTCTTCAGGAAGCAACCACAGACAACTGAACGCACCATTCTACCAACCCACCGGCATTTCATTGATTCAAGACCTCCAACAATCCAAACCCACACCTCACCAGCACTGAACTGGACTGTCAGCCTTGACCACAAACTCAAAAGTCCTGACAATGGGGCTTGAACCCACAATATTCTGACTCAAGAAGCCAGAGTGCTACCAACTGAGGCAAGTACAGTACTGTGTTATAAACTGTGGTTACACACAATGTTAACTCAAAAGAGCTTCACTTTAAGATGTTAGAAACAGTCAACAGATCTAATAAGATAACAAGGACTAGCAACAGCTGCAAATTGACCAACGTATGCAGTAATCAGATACAACATGATGGCAAGTGTTTTTTTTAAAAAAAAACAGAACTAGAATGTCTAGGTAATATAACACCCTACATCAGGCATGTGAAATCCATTAGTGTAAAAAAAAAGTTTTTACACAATATAAATTCGGAGTCAATCCTAGTTGCACAATTAATTTAATATTTCCATTTTAATTTCAGCAAAAGTTTAAACTCAAGATTTCAAATGTCAGTTACAATAGGAAAATAACCGACATTCATCAACTTTCATGTAGAGATTTTAGCTTTAATTTGAATAGCCACTTTGATTATTGGAATTAAGCAAAACTTGAAAGCAGATCACCACTTGGAAAGTCTTCAAACATTAATTTACACATTTGCCATACCATGCTGGAAAGATCAGAAAACATTACAGAGTAGTTCCAAAGGGACATTCTAATTTTTGAGACACTGATGAGACAAGATCAGGGTGTGCTCTGGCACGCTACCCCACGTGAAGGGTGCTATATAAATGCAAGTTGTTGTTGCTGATGTTGAGAGATAGTTCCAATTCTGCAGGCTCTGATAATTCACTGGTCGGGGGACCAAACACCACACAATAAACCAGTACAATTGATGGTGCAGTATTAAACTTTTTAGCAATTTGAAACCTTTAGTCTCTTTGGCTGTTTTAAACTTCCTGAAAATAGCAAGAATTCAACATTATTCCAGTATTTCCCAGACCCCATCACTATCCTCCACATCAACCAAGCATATTCATTATTTCAGCTCGTCTGGCAGAAACGTCAATGCAAAACAAAATTAATTAATGAGGAAGAAATACTGTAGTAGGCAAATCTGAATGGGTTACATTTCTGATAGCCAACACACACACACACACTTTGGGTTGCAAAGGATTGAACATTGAAGAGGCAAGCAATCTATCGCACACATGTAAAATCCACAGATAAATCAAAGACACACAGTGTTGCAGCTAACTAAAAACTTCAGGTGGCTTGAAAATGAGTTTTCATTATGAATAGCATGTGAATGGCAGGCAGGAAGTGAGAAGAGTTTATTCCTCACTAACAGGGTTAAGTAGCCTTTAAAGCAGCTGTAAATGGGGTGGTGGAGGGGTTTAAGTGAAACCAATGAAAATCTTTGAACCAAAGATTTCAGACAGGTTCAAAGATTATTTCATTACTATTATAAACTCCATGCTGAGACATTTTAATCAATACTAAAGAAGTGATGTTGCTCTGATAAAATGAGAAACTTAAAAGTCCAGACTCTCTTCTGTAGTGCAGTTGCACTCTTCAGATCATTCACCACAAGCTATACAGTGTTGCACCACCAACACAAACACAGCGAAGCAAATTATCAACTCTGCTTTTGACGTCTTGCATGCATTCTCACAAACACGTGAAATTCAACATCGTCCCCAGTGACTCAGCCAACTAGTCACAAAACCCGATCGGACTGACAAATACAAATATTCAGAAATAACTGCCCTTGCATTTTCTGCCAATTCAACAAAAGTGGAATGAATCAGAGAGATCACACAACAGCTATACTAAGCAAATAATGTTGCTCTGAGAGTGAGAAACCGTAAAGGCTCCATCTCATCTGCCCTCACAAACACAATGCTGTAAATATCTCGTATTGCAACAGAAACACCTCCAGATTTTGTTCAAACAATTTGCATTAGCAAGAAGGTCATCGCTTACACAAATCGCATTCAGCACAGCAATAATCTCAATAGAGTTTTAAAGCGTATGTACCCCCAAAAAAAGTACACCGAACAATCTCCCAAATTAGACAAGTCTCACAATTGATCAGCTAAATCTTTCATGGCACAAAACGCAAACAATCTGTCTTCGCAACAACTGCAGCATTTACCACTGTTCATTTTTTTTAATGGTTCAACGGCTCTCGTGTTGTCAAAATTACATCCCTCACTATATGTAACAGTCCACACCACTGTTTAGAACATTCACATATATTGTATCTCACATATTCTTGAGACTATTATTAACTACAGATACATCTAGTTTACGCACTGAGATGTCACATTGTTTGGATCAATTTTCATTTGTCCTGTACTGTACTAGATGTGTTTCATTTACACTGGCAGTATGAATGCTTTCTAGCTCTATCAAACAACAGATTTGCATTTTAGATAGCGCCTTTCACATCAGAAGAGCATCTCAAGGTATTCTGCAGAAGTGACTTGGGAGCCCAAAGGGGGACGGGGAGAGCTGAGGAAAATGAGCTCTCATTTGGGGAAATTGAGCAAAGTGTATTCGGGCAGACTTTAAAGGCGGGGGGGGGGGGGGGGGGGGGGAAGATGAGAGGCGATAATTCCAGAGAGATTTATTTTCCATCAACGGGTGTACACTATTTGCAATGTACTATTATACAATGTAGAGTATTTTGTAAGTGTCAAGTACATGTAACTCTCACACTATAGGGCAAGATTTCTCCCTTAATGGGACCAACTGGAGGAGTCAAGTGAATTCAGGCTTTATAGAAAATAATATGGAGAGCACAACACCCATCATTATATCAACACTGGTTCACTCCACTTGCTGGAAGAACAGTGTGTA
Organism: Hydrolagus colliei; assembly: GCA_035084275.1. Classification (NCBI taxonomy): domain Eukaryota; kingdom Metazoa; phylum Chordata; class Chondrichthyes; order Chimaeriformes; family Chimaeridae; genus Hydrolagus; species Hydrolagus colliei. The sequence goes on along the minus strand of CM068751.1, from coordinate 20,091,403 downwards.
GGCATAACCTAAATAAGGGGTAGGAGGAAGTAACAGTTTCCAATTCTATTGAATAGAAGAAAATCTGCAACTTTTTAAAAAAAATAAACAATTGGGCCACTTTAGGAAGTTGTAAAACAGAAGCTACCAAGATTTTTAAAGCCATAGATTTAATCTGGAAAAGGACAGAAAGCAACTCAATGTTTAACCATTTAACCACTAAATTATCTATAATTCATCCGAGCCTTCAGAACAATAAGTTTTCAGAGTCATAAGAAACCATTCAGTTTTATACACATGCCTTTTGTGTCACATTTTCACATACCACCTGCACTACATTTTATTTAAAATTATACCGCAAAGATACGAACCCGCTGATCCAGAACAACAAAATTACATTTACATAGCGCCGTTCATGTCGGGAGGACAAGAGATTGCTGTGCAACCAGTTAAGGACCACAATCAAATAGCACAATCACACTTACTGACCAGATTGAAAGGTGGCTGTGTTTGTGAAATATCACCTTAGGGTAAATAAAGGTAGAAAAATTATAGAAAATGTCCACATAGTTATCTCCAAACTTCAGGATCGCTGTCCTTCCATAGCAAAATAGATAATACCGAATACATTTGGGCCAATTAAATACAAAACAAAAATATACCCAGCTACATAAAGGATTGTGGCTGAGCTGTTTCCCCAGACATCATGAAGTACCATTCTGTATACATTCTTTATTAAGGAAGCTCATAAAAGGTCACAGTAAAGTGCTGGATGCAATTTCATCCTGGATTTGGAAGGTTATCTTCAGACCACTCAGACTCTGTCTCTCCATTAAATTATCTGCTTCAATGATTTTGTTTTTTTAAAAATAAACAATACTGCAGCACAAATCTCATGCTTTTGGGAGCATATGCAGTCCACAGTCTACCCTAAAGGATCGTGACCAGAAGAAACCATATACCGTACTTCACAGGGTATGGAAAAAATAAATACCCAACCCAATTTCAACACACCTTCTATCAACCAGTTCGAGGTCTCAAAGCAAATCACTGACCCATCTTCCTACTGAATGATGTACGATGTGTGCATGTATTTGAGCAAGAGAGGATAAAGAGAAGTGGAACTGTTTTTATTCTATTACAAGCATTTCTGATTGTAGGGCATTTTATTATGGAAAATAAACATTTTATCACAATATTCTGTGGTGTTTATTCAATCCGTGGGTTCATCTGAAGTTACCATGGCATTGAGATATTCTTTCAAAGCTTTAGTTCAGAGTTGATCCAAATGTATTGGAGACCATATATACAAATGCAGAAATTAAGCTTTGAAAGTCGAGATAGCAATTTAATAACTTGCTGTGAGGAGTAAAAATTCAACGCTAGCATTGGCACATATCCTTTTTATATATAGTTTGCTCACTGCGATCTTCAACGGAAAAATATTTGAATACTGTATATCTGGTTCAGGTCAGAGCACACACCAGTTTAGATCTGGTTAACTCGAGAGACCAACCATTTCACGCAGAACATAACTACTGAGTAATAAAGAGAGTGGTTCCGGGACTCTTCAGTATTTTAAAGTTGAGATTTTCCAGAATTGTCTCAAAACGCATCCTGTGGAATCCATGGCAGGCATTTGGAAGACAATTTTGCAAACAAAATCTAATTTCTAAGAATCATTTATTGCTGTATTGCTGCTACCTTCTCAATGATTATGCATCTCACCTATACGCTTTTGTTTTTGGTCATTGTTTGGCCAATCACATCGAAAAGACATAGAAATTTATGATTTAGCCTCTCCTTCCCAACCCGCCCCAGTTTCGGGTCATACACCCGAAATGACTTACTTTTCTTTCTCCATAGATGCTGCCTGACCTGCTGAGTGTTCCCAGACACTTCTGGTTTTGATTTGCGCATTAATTTAAGTGGTTTAGAACTTATAAAGCAGAAAGCTTTTCCCTAAAGGCAAAGTAGTTTCTGTTCTAAATCATAATAATGGGGTTATGGAAAAGTGCTGCTCAAATTTGATTTATTAACATTTATTGAAAGGGAATGAAAAACATCCACCCAGCGATGGAATCGAGTCATATTACTTCTAAAAATACATTTAGGGCATCAAGATCGCATTATCAAACCCCAAGGGAGTATTAAACTGGTTCTATTTCAAAGCACGTACATGCCTGCAGTTGTGATCTTCACACTATGTTCTTACCTCTATATTAGGGCTAAGGCTGCTGTTTAGAGTGGCTGATGTGACCGTTGTGCTCGGAAGGCTGGATATATCCCAGTTACGAACAGCTGGGACAATGCCGGTCGTCTTCTGAGCAAGAACGGGTTGATTGTCTAGTAATGACACCTCGTAAAACTCCTGAATATCTGGAAAACAAGAACACGTATTTAAGATTCACAATCGAGCTGGGATCAGAACATTTGTTAAAAATCAAATTTAAACCAGGTTGACTAACGAGTGACTATGCACAGGGGGTGAGAGCAGAGTCTTCTTGGAGCTGAACAACAGCCTCCCAAGGTAACATCTTTGGATACAGAATGTCAGTCAAGCCAACCCTATGTTGTGGCTTTGGTCACAGTCCCTCAGGCTGGCATGTCTACCGTACTCCAGGGCACTGTTGACGATGGCCCAATAGGCCGGGTTCATCAATAGGATTTGGAGGGAGCAGAGCACTACTGGAGGCAGGAACTCTTCCCGCTCTACTTGTGTTAGCCAAAGCCCTGATGGATATAGGTGATTGCAACCGGAGAAACAGCCGGAAAGCTTGCCAGACTGTGCTTTAAATGGCAAGCCATGCAGTTTCAGCCGGTTTTACATTCCAGCCTTTCCCAAACGCACACTTTGTGGAGTCCCCCAGCCTCGGCTCTTGCCAACGCGCGCCAAATAATTCTCTGGAATGAGATAAACAGGATGTGTCCCTCTTGGGAGAGAGTGTGCATTCCTTCCAGTAAAATCTCAAGACACTTCCGTGTGTAAGGTGTGAATGCACAAAACTTTGTTTGATGTAGTCCATCTTAAACAAGATGATGGGTTTATGCAGGGCACACAACTAACTGGCTGGCTTCAAAAATACTTTTTAAATAATGTATTTAAATTCAAACTTCTACTCTAAGAACTATAGAATATTCCATAGATACCGGCTACTTAATCAGCGAAATAACCACAAGTAAATGTGCCTTGGTATACCATTAAAAAGAATGGAAAAAAAAATAGGATTTCATTAATACCTTTATAATCTTCTTCAACTTTCAAAGCATCAGCTCATGTTGGTACTCTAGCCAAGTGGTCATTAATAAACTAGCTTAGTCAACACATAGCAGACAATACGAGTGACCAAATACATGCATAGACTGCACACAAGTTTTGTATTAAACCTTTCAAGGTGGATTTGCTGAAAGGAAGGAGATGAGAAGAGAAGGAATAGAGAAGGAAAAAGGAGGAAGGAAAATAAATCCTGTCCCATAGAGGCAGCAGTTCAGGTATGATTATGCCTCACAGCTCTTTCAGTCCCGACGTAGAACTCACTTTACGAATATAATGTTACTGTTGGTCAATTAGATGGGACACATGCCAACATACCCACCCAAGAATACTTTCTGAAATTCCAACTAGAATCATTGCTAGGAAATTCTGAAAATCATTCCATGACCACCTCCTCAGCCACCTACAGCACCGCAGAGTTTACAATCCAGAATAAATAACTCAAATTATTTTGTCCCCACGCAGCAGCAGCTGGCTACAGTAAATGGTATTAATGTTCTGACTGTTGGGACTCACAATCCAAAAGGAAGGTCTTTAGGTGGGATTTGAAAGTGGGGAGGAAGAGGGATTGAGGGAGAGAGTTCCAGAGTTTCGGGCATAGAGGTTGAAGGCATGGCCACTGATGCTGGAGCAGAGGGCACAAGGGTCAAAGAGGAGGCCAGAACCAGAAGCTCTACACTCATCCAATAAGAGAATCTCCCCAACCCATCACGCCAACCTCGTCAAATACTACAACAACAAAATTACACTTGTATAACATCTTTCACGTCAGGAGGACATCCCAAGTCACTGGGTTAAATACATTTAACATTACAGTACAGATTAACAAAGATTGTCCAATCTTTCTGAAATAAAAGTTTTTTTTTTAAAAAATGGCAATTATAATGGATTCCGCAGAAAAATTGTGCTGGGCCTTTTCTATTGGCCTGACTGATGACCAAACGAATGAACATTTTTGCTACAAGTCAGCAACAGATGCAGACCACAGCATACACTCTGCAGATGACTGCAATTAAACAAAACTTCCAACAGCTAAACTGACATCAAATACAGTTTATGAAAACCAATAAGTCACTAGGCTTTTATAACTGTTGACAATAGATTGAAAAGGCTCCCATCAGACCAATGTGGAAACAAGGTATCATCATCCTGTGCTGAATCTCCAACAACAACAACATTACATTTGAGTATCGTGCCTTTCATGTCGGGGAGGGTGGAGGGGATTTGGGGTGACCGATGGGCCATCGAAGAGGAGGGTTTTGAGGCTGGGATCTGTGTAGTATCTATAGCACTGTACTGTATCTGAAGAGTGTGGTACACAACTCGATTCTCTTGAATGTTTAGAAAACAGAAGCACGCTACAATTATATAACTGCATTGAAAATTAGCTCTGGTTCACCAGATAATTAAGTTTTAACAAAAGAACAGTTGTTAACTGTTCCAACATTACATTCCAGTGCATACACATGCTCTCCGCTAATCGGTTGGTTCTCTTTGGAAATTATTCATTCCTCCCAACTTCAAAAAATAATAAGCTTCAACAAAAGTCAGAATCAGTTCAGTGGATCAACTATATATTCCCAGACAAGTGCTAGCGTATCATACCCCAAACCCATCATCTAGGTCCACACCCACTTTGCAGATATTAAGAAGGGAGGAAGGAAAGGGAACAAGTGAAGGGCTGGAATGAGAGCCACGCAAGAGAGAAAGATGCATGAAAAATGAGTGAGCGATAATAAGGGGGCAAGAAGTAAAGTTACACACAAGGTACAGGAAATCGTAAGATAAGACTCGGTGTGAAATAAGCTAGTGAGAATTCAACACAGGGGTAGAAGCTCACAAGAGTATGACTGATGAAAGGAATAAAGAGGTCACAAAGGCAGAAAAATTCCATAGGGAGATAAGAGGATTGTAAACAGGAAGTGAATCGAAAAAAGGTGGGGGAGGAGAGAAACAGGACTCAATCATTCACAAAGTATAATTACGCTCTCTGCAACCGCCTGCTACTGCAGTACAGACCTTCATTCTCAGATAAGCTTTGCTCCCGAATGCTGGTTCTGGAATGGGCACTTTACTCAAACTTTATAGAGCATCACCGACAGCAAGTTGCAATCACTAGCATCATTAGTTACCAATAATGTTACAATAGAGAAAACATTAAACAAATGTCAAGTCTGAGCAATCCTGAAAATTGATGCTAAACGTACGAAGATGCTTTCGAGCAACTGAAACTTTAATAACACTTGTTTCAACTTGCTTATATATTTACACACATCATCCCACACCGCTACAGTAAAACCGAGCTCAGGCAACAGAAGTTGTATAGGTAGTTCAGAATTACAATAATTACTTTGCAGAGACAACCCGGGGGGAGGCAAGGAAATCAGATTTGTTCGCAAATTCAAGAGGCAAATAAATTGATTATGGGACACAAGAGGTAAAGTAGGAATACATTGGAGTGTTCCTTTTTTAAATAAAACACATATACTTTGGAACCAGTCAGATATAATAACACAATGATCTTTCCTGCACTCTCCAATTCATAGGGAGCCAGTTCCTTGGTGTCCTGTACGACACCCAAATCTCCTTTGAACCACACATTCGTGTCATGACCTGTTCTGCCCTAACTTCATCTCCGCAACATAGCCCGATTCCACCACTGCCTCTCTCCTCAGAGCGCTGGGACCCTTATTCGCACATTCAACAAGTCCACGCAAACTCTCTGCTCGTCAGACTTCCCAACTCTTCCCTCCACAGGCTGTGGATTATTCAGAACCCCGCAGCTTGTATTCTCTCCTGAACCAGGACCTGCGAACCGATCACCCCCATCCTAACTCGGGTCCATCGATCCCTCATCATTCAGGGGGTAGAGTTTCAAATCTTCACTTTTGATCTTGCTGCACTCCACCTTTGCAAACTATTCACACCATCCGAACCCGTCTGCTCACTCGGCTCGTCAGACACTGTCCCCTAGCCTGTCCACCATTAGCATTGGAATCCCTCCTCTTTGCCCCCTCCTTTGCCTCCTTCCAGTCCCGTAAAGACCTTTCTCTTTAACTGTACTTTTGGCCACTCTCCCACCTCCTCTACCCTCCACCCCTCTTGATTCCCCAGCTAAGGTACAAATCCTTAATCCAGGTCCTTGGGACATCCCCCTGACGCGATATAAATGCAATTTTTTTTGCAGCAGCTATAATAAACAAGGAATCTATCCTACATTGCCTGGTGTACGTCCCCACAATTTTATTTTAGTGAACCATAAGTTAATCCACATGAGCCAAAGCAAAACAGGTTTTGCTTAAAATGCAACCCGATGGAGTAAGGTTTGATACGTGGATCTCAAGAGGTAGGTTCTCAGATTATGTTGAACAACAGGTATCACAACAGACATCAAAAGCAAGCAACATTGAATATACCATGTGATTTGAATGCAGCCATATCAAATTTCACTGCATGTTATAGGTAAGCAAACCAGGAAAAAAACATGTTCTTCTTCCAACCCCACCCCATCTGATTTCATAAATTGAGGCACACTATACAGCACGATATTACTAAGCATAATTATGTATAGTCACATTGATGGAAAATTGTTGCCAGATTGTGTTTGTAAACTGTTTAACAAATCTTTTACTCTTGAAATAAAAACAAACATATGGCAAAACAATTTGACAGTAAGGTTTCTTCACTATCAAATGCAAAGGCATGCCATAGTTTGAAATAACTTTTCCAAAAGGAAAGCATGGATTTATTTAAAAGAGACAAATTTGGTTGCAATTTTGTTTTAAGTGCAATTCACAATGCCTTTACCAAACATCTAATATTGTTCAAATGCAACAACTATTACACATCCAAGAATATCAAACAGATTAATAATATTTTATGAAAAAAGGCAAATGAGAGCAGCACGGCAAATCCGGATTATTACCTTTTATTTAAAAAGGCCAAAAGGTCACAATCATTACGAAAAGGGCATTCTTGATGTGCAGTTTAAACATTTACTAATTATTCAGTCCAGAATTCAGGAATGCCAGCTAAGTATACACATTCTAGAATGTCACTATGTATTAAGATACATACAGAAACTTTGGGCATCAAATTCAACATTTGTGTCATTAACTAGCAATAATCATTCATTAGCTTTGCAATTTCCAAGAAACACACACTACAGTAATATGGGTCATTTATCTCCCAACATTTTGCCACGTATATTTCCGTTAGAATGCTAATTTAATTTGGGTGGTAATAATTTACAAGTTGAATTTCTCCAAATCTCCTCCATCAATAACTTGGTAATACAAGTCAAAAGTCAACATACCTGCAGATCCTACATCAGGCAGCATACAGAAATGAAAATGCAACACCATAATACAGTGATAAGAAACAACGCAAAGAAAATTAACAGTATTGTTATAAACAACTGGTAACTCAGTAAATTATTATAAATAACTGGTAATTCAGGATTCAATTATGGGTTGAACTAAAACTGATGTCATCTGAACCCTGCTATTTGCAATCGACCAACACATGGCTATTATTTTCAGTGAGAACACAGAGCAAAAATAGATATTATAAAGTTTTTACAAGATCCACAGTTCAGCTCTCAATTAAATTTAATCTATTCCAATAAAAAAAAGCTTTGCAAAAAGTGAAAAGCTCTAAAATCACAATCAATTTCAACTAGTTTGTGCAAGAGGCATTTGAATGACAGCTATATTTTCAGCATCTTTAGCTGAATAAAAGTTTCATTAAAACTCAAGTGTTTCTCAATATTCGAGTGGCATTTCAGTTCTCATTTCAATTTAGGCTGTTACACAAATACATTGTGTTCTTTACAGTGTGTTGCACAGTGCCGCACACCAAGAAATTTGCAAGCTCACGGGAGGAAATGCCATCTATCCAATGAGGTAAACAGACTCCACAATCTTCGCAGTGGCCCAGATATGCAGCATATTATTTTCAACGTTTGCCACGGATTAAGATGTTTGAATACACTGATCCACCACAAACTTCATCAGATCTTGGATAGTGGAATGCATTATGTTAAGCTATCCCATCAGGATAAAATACTTTAATAGTTTTTGTTTAAAAAAAATGCAGATTCTAAATTTCCAGTTAAAAATGGGTATCTGTAATTTCATCAGAAACAGAACATAGGATAGTGGTGGGTGGGGGGGGGGAGAGAGGGAAAGATGGGAGTCAAAAGTGTACCACTAAGTATTGTGAATTAGCAGCTAAACATTCCTTCAATGCCCACACCCTAAATTCTCTCCACACGCTTACCAGCTGGTGGGAGTGTTCCAACATTTAGGATCTCTACAATTTTCTAAAAAGATTGATACCACATTTTTTTTAAAATGAACTAGCAGATATAAATACTTACAAAAAATATACTACAGAGTGCAAGCATAAACCACAGCAACCTCCATAACAAGAACAATTCTCATATGTTACAACATTTCCTGTATCCCTCTAACATTCCAGGATTTACAGTACCTAAAACCTTTGGCCAAGAAAGTTTCAGAAGTCCACTCCATTAGAGTTGGAATAGTAAAATTTGTGAGGATGGATCTGAAACATTGCAATTCTGGGAAACCACTCAATTCCTTTATCCATTCTAGTAGTTAAATGGATAACAGAACTATCCTGTAATTCAGCAATTATGTCGAGAAAGTTAATTTACATTTTGAAAAATAAAAAACTTTGCTGATGGGGTTATGCAACAATCATTTTAAGGCAGAGTTTAAACAAGAACCCATCTAATAGGGCAATTACTGTACTGTAATAGTTGAAGAAAAATCCCAGCAGTAACACCATCAACAATTGAGTGTCACCCACTGTCAACACTTAAAAGGCCTACTCCTCAGGTAAGGCTGACATGAACGAACTCAACATAATCTTGATAGGCATAAATCATCATTAAATTCATACACTAGGCCATACTTGTGAGTGTAGCCATTGGCTGTCCTGCTACAAATTTCTGGTTCTGCCAAATCAAACAAAATTCACTTTGGTTTATTTGGTACTAAATACTACTGTTAAAAGTTTTGTTCCTCACACTCCTCAAGACTGGAAAATTACAAATACAAAATGTCCTGGTATGAAAGGCATTACTGTATATCAAATGCAAGGATTATTTATGATCACTATAACGTTTTATCAAAAAGTCTTAAAATACTGCTTCCACATACAAAGCCAAAACTAAAGCAGAAATAAATGTTTTGCATACATTTTCTTCCCATATTGAGCTCCTGCCTCTGGTTTTGATCTTGGATTCTTGATAAAGGAAAAAAAGCTTTTGTGGAAATCTTCACTTACGTAGAGGTTACCACAGAAATTGACTCTGGCATGCAATTTTGAGGATAAAATGTCAATTTTCTTCTCCTCTAAGCAAGATACTCCACCCTCATTTAACAATAAATCTCGCCATGGTTCATGATCTGGAGGAATCCAGAGAAGAATCTGAGGAAGGGGGATCTGACAACGTGGGTTTTCTGCAGGGCAAATTAAATTAGCTCAAGGCACTAACAAAGAGATTCATTAAAGTACATTGTTGACCAAACACTTCCAGAAACTTGTGGCCACTGCACCACAATTTGGTTCCATAGCCTTCCCCAAATCACATCCTTAGATATTGTAACTTTAAACCTTCCCAAAACGCGGGTTCAAAGCACTTTCTACACTAATTCTGTGGCTTAGAAGGTAACCACTTCAAAGGAAGTGCAAAACCACAGAAAGTCAGAAATAGGAATTTCTGTGCCTTAAAATTAGGTTTATACGGAAAAAGTAATGTCAACTGTTTGCTCGGACCCCAATAGATGGAGACACGTTAATAAATTTCTACCTACTTATATTGAAAGGCTAGCATCCTGTTTCTCCTCCGTTTTGGGGTGCGTTTTGAGAAATTGATTTGTTCAATGTAATGTCCATAAAGCATTATGTAAACTTACATGTAATTATTTAGATGTGATTTCTATTTCAGTTCAAACAAAAGGAATCTTGACCGTAATTATATTATATATTGATGTGTATATATTACACATCAATAAATTAAAATCCCACTCAGTTCTTAAGACCCATTAAACTGTATTGCAAATATGAGTTCCATTCACTACAAAATGTTGACCATTATATATTCTTCCGAGCAGTAGAGGTAAGACATTTTGGAGTCCTGTAGCTCAGTGGTTAGAGCACTTGTCTTACATTCCAGGCCGGGCAAAACCATGGGCAAGTTTCCTTACTCCCACACGCCTAATAATAACTTCTCAAAACAAAAATTGGTAATTTTAATGCACGGCTGTTTGCAGGACGATGCTGTGCGCAATTGGCTGCCTCAGTTCGCCCACAAATATACAGTCAATTCACTGCAGTTTAGAAAAGTAGGTTAGTTCACCATTAATTTTTATTATTTTGGATAACAAGAGCAATTTTTAAGGATTTTGAAAAAGAAGTGATATCACACAAGTTTTAAGCAACAGTTTTAACATAATTCTTGCATTTGATATACTGCCTTAAGTTGTCCTTATCGTCATCCAAGTCCCAAAACTTTTACGTGCATTTGTAGGTGAATGCAGCAGCCAATTGGCGCACATATGACCTACAAACAGTCAGGAAGTAAATGTTCTATATTTTTTTAATCTGGAAGATTGCTGGCCAGATCGGCAGAAAGTGCCTTCTCTCTTCAATGGAAGTGCTTTGGGTTCTTTAACATCGGCTTGAACATCAGGAAGACTTTGGTTCAACGTTTCATACACATATAACCCCCATTTAAATACGGGATACAAGTGCAGAATAAAAAGTTACAAGTTCAGAACCACAACAAAGTTCTATTTGTAATAGCGCCTTTCACATCTGGAGGACGTCCCAAGGTGCCGGACAGTCAAGTGTTTGGGAAGCGAGCTGAGGTCGGGATCGGCGGTGGCTGTAGGGAAGGAGGGGGGCGGGGGGGGGGGGGGGTGACCATGCATGGTCGAGGAGAATGGACTTGAGGCAAGACATAAAGGGAGACTAGGGAGGGGGCCGAGGCGGAGGGGTTGTGTGATGGATCTCCAAAGGTTGGTGGCTAAAGGCGGTTGAGTGGGGGGCCATGGAGGGACAGATGGTAGGGGGTTAGGATGCCACAAAGTGTGTGGTGTGGGGGGGGGGTGGGGGGGGTGGAGACAAGGCCATGGAGGGCTTTGAAGGTGAGAACCAGGATGTTGAATTAATCCTCTGTATGATGGGAAGCCCAGGGGAGTCGGGTGAGGATGGGGTTGATAGGGTCGCTTAGCTTGTGTGGGAGAGGACACGGAGGGAGGAATTGGAGAGGTGGACAAGCAGGTCGTTGACCTGTATAAAGTGACTTATTTTGGTTCAATCACTGCCCCTCCTCACTCATTTCCCCTGTCAGTTTTTGCCCCACAGAGCACAGACACTGACATCTGCAAATATGAACCGCAAAACACATTAATATTCCAATTCTAGTCTTTAAAGTCAATCTAAATCTTTTAAAGGATTCAAAATCTGTGTGTTATACATTTTGAATTCATAGTTTTGACTATTATTCCTCCTTTAACGTACCATATCCCCTGAAAGTTCTGGAGTTATAAGCAACAAGTGGGTCCACAACCATCCGAAAATCAATCGTTAAAAAATGCGGCTGTTAAAAATGAAGGGTTTGAAGTAGAAAAAAAACACTTTAAAAGTATATCCTGATATATTTTATATATTTTTTTAAAAAAGCAGCTGCCAACACAAGTGCCCCAGAGAGAGATACTATAAGGAAACCTTTTAAAATCCTTCTCCCTTAAGTGGTGGCGCCATAAATACTAGACTAGTACAGTAGTTTGCAACTTAAATTGAGAACACACATATATACATACCTATTAAAGCCTGGAAGAGGTTGCTCTGGAATATAGTGATAACCCTCTCGATAGATGAACGGAGCTGCCTGTCCTCGGTTTTGCCGAGTTTAGTACGATAATCCTCCAAGAGCTGGAGAGCTCGCTGAGCATCTGAGAAACACAGAGCAAAAAAAGAGACAACAGACAGACAGACAGAGAGGAAAAGCAGAGATGTGGCGGGACAAAAAGAGATGGCAGACTTCAGAATTAAATGAACACAAGCCCAATTAAAAAAATAATAAAAATAATAATCCTTGAAATCAATCAATCATAATAATAAATTAATTGATAATAATTAATAATACTGTATTTGCGTTTAATAATAATAAAGTCTCCCCCCGCGAAAACCCCCCCAGCATTTTCTCACTGGTTTAAAGCGCAAAAAAAAAATCAGGAATTACAGTCTTGCAAGTTTCGGGAAGGGAGAGAGTGAGAGAGAGTGAGATGTATGTAACACATATTCAAGGTTTTAAAACTAACTCGAATTTAAACACCACAAAAGCATTCTTGGCACTCCACAGCAGGTCCAAATCGGGTTCTGGTTAGTAAAACTATATATATATATATATACACATATATAAAAGCATCGTTGAATTGGACACAGTAGACACAACGCAAATTAAAGAGTTAGAGCACTTTGCTTTTTCGATGCAACAACTGATTGAAAGAGCTTGTAAATGAAATTAAATTCATTAAATATTGCAAACATGCCTGCTAGGTTAAATCAAAGTCAATGGCACTGATTTTTTTTAACAGAAATTTTTGAATTGTTGCAAAAAAAAAGTTTCCCCCCCCCCTACCCCCACCCATCAACAACACCCCCCCCCCTACCCCACCCATCAACAACCCCCCCCCCCCCTCCCCCACACAACACACACACTCACCTTGCTTTCGAACTGGCATCCTTCCTTCCGATGGGAGGGGGTGGGGAGAGAGAGGTTTTGCCCCCTTTTGGTTTGTAATCGTCCCCCTCCACCTCCTTAAATCACAGAAAGTCCTGCGAGAAAGTCTCCTCTCCTTTTTTTTAGTTGATTCTTTTTTTTCCTTCCTTCTTTTCGTTGTGGACACAGACACACTGCACACACAGAGTGAGTGAGCGAGTGAATGGGGTTGAGTGTTCTTCAGGAAATATTTCCTTTGCAAAAGAAGGGGTAGGTGGGTGGGTGGGTTGAGAATTATTCTCACGACTTCTGGCGATGATTTTCTTCTCTCTCTTTTTTTCTTTCTTAGAAAAATATATAAAGTATATAATCCGCAGACAAGCAAGCCAGCTATCTCATCGTCTTCCCTTCGAGGATGGTGTGCAAAGCTTTCGCTTTAAATCAAAAGTGTCTCGATTCTTGTTTTTA